>VXAB01013490.1:64594-100027 GCA_013399175.1 Odontophorus gujanensis
AGGAAAAAAAAAAAAAAACCACAAAACAACGGCCCCGTTTTTGGCAACGTAGCCGCTCTAGCAGAGCCGCACACTCCGGAGTGGGGGGAGGGGGAAAGGGGGAAGGGTACGGAGACAGGAGATGGGTCTTAAAAAAAAAAAAACAAAAATAAACAACAACAACGATCTGAGGAGGAACGGTAATTTACTGAAGCCAACAAAATCGAACAAACTGAGAGTGACAAGAGCATCCAAGATAAGAGATCTCAGGTTAGTAAAACTGCAGGGGAGGCACAAGTGCTTTTCTCCGCGCCATAAACCGAGACCAACCCTAAGCGCCCGTCCGAGCAGCTGGTTTTCGGCCAGAAGCTCCACCCTTCTTCCTCTGCCCGCCGGAGCATTAACTCTTTTAACTCCAAACATAATGTTCTGATGTGGAATACCAACAGCAAAAATTACAAAACCACAATACATTTATGAAAACATTTTCCTTCTTCTTTTAGTAGATGTAATGTCCAATGTTTGACATGCTAATGCAATTTCCTTCCCAGTCAAAGCATCTCTGTAATAAGTCTTTCCTTTTCATAATACTATATGTAAAGAAACATACCTGGTATAGCATTTTAGGATAAATTCACGATTTACATCAGATGTAACAGTAAAAACAAGTTTAAATATGTCTTTTTGTAAGACTAAAATTTCACATGTATATAGTTTCTTAAGACCATAACTCTTTCCCTTCTTCTCCTTTGCAGAGGTACTTTCTTTCTCACATTTAGCCTATGTAAGTTGTTCATATTGTTGTTTGTCTTCATAATAGTGCCTCCTTTTAAATTTTCTCCTTTGGGATCTGAAAGATTCTCTTGAGAATCTGCAAAAAGTTTTCTCTCTTCTAGTTCGGCTTCAAACTTCAGAGTTTTTCTAGGGCTCCGAGTATTGTCAGTGCTTTAAACAGCAGAATAGATGAAATTTTGAAAGCTTTAAAAGCCAAATGATGCAGATGTTACACTGACTGCAGTTTTTCAAATATTCGTAAAGATGGATGATATTCTTATCTGCCTATTTACATTCTTATAACTGAAAAATTCTGAGCCTTGGTACTGAGCTTCTCTACTTAAGCACATTGTACCTGATGTTGCTTTTTTTATATACCTTTTCAGGTAGTATATTGTCATTCTTCACTGTTAAGATAAAATTTTTGGCATAAAGAAATACTATCAACTCTTCAGTCTCTGGGATTCCACTTTTCAACTGGGATATGGCGATTAGAACCCATTTTTTTTTTACACTTTAGAGCCCAAAGTGCACACTGCTATTTACTCTGCCTGTAAATATGAAACCACTGTCTTTCTTGACAGTGTAAAATAGCTGATTTAGTTAACTTACAGTCTCCAGAAGGCAGAGTAGTTTATATATGGTTATATCACATATCTTTCACAGAATATTTTTCTTCATTTTCTGTGCTTCTGACAACTACTGAGCGCCTGAACTTCATTGTATGAGCTATTTATTTAGGCCTGAAAGATTTAATAGACTACTGCTTTTCCAACAACTTTGGCATAAGAGAGGACTCTAATCATGATCAATTCACCTTTCACCCCACAAGAAAGTAAAAATACTAGATGAAAAATATTTAGTTATTATATACAGAGAAGAAAAAAAAAAAAGCCACATGGAGAAATCAGCGATCTGAAGCTCAAATTAAACATTTTCTATTAATTTAGATGACGAAACTTTGGTTATCTTCAACACTGACCATGTGACATGATCCAAAACACTATTAACATGCTCCAGCTGATGTAAGAAAATTAAGAGTAATTTCCCAAAGCTTTCATTCTCTTTTGAAATAACAGAATCCTCTCTATATTAACAGGAAAGATTCTCCACCTTCTCAGTCTTAAATTTGCTGTTTAGGAGAGTAATATTGTTCTTTGTTTCTGTTCACAGATTAATAGCCAAGTGTGTAAAAGAATTCCAGTCTTCATTGCCTTCATTTTGTCACACTTCAGGATTTTTTTCAACAGAGGTTATGCTGTTATAAAGGATGTGAGGGTAATATTCCTTTACCACATGTAAGGTTCAAAATTTGGGTTTATTGCTGATGGAGAGATTAATTTTAATTTCTAAATTACATACTCAGTAATTCTTTCAGTCTGTGCCCTAAGCTGAGGAGACACTTTTTACAGGCTTTGTTTTCTACTCTGAACAGGGTAAAAATTTACAACTCCACAGGAAGACATTAGTCCATCCATTCTGAAATATTCTGTCCAGCAATAGTTTTCTGTATGCTAGATGTTTTAATGCTCAGGTATTCTACAGCATTGTCATTAACGATAAAACCCCTTACAATTGCATCGCTCTTATTTGTTTTAAGAGTCCAACTGAAATGGTTAAAAGGATGTAGAAATATCTTTTTTATATAGTCAATGGAAAGGTAAATACATTGTTTCAGAGTAGTTCACATTTCAGTTAGGTTAAATAACTTCTAAAATAATCTATTAATACCTGTTGACTAGTGCTAATAAAGGGTCAGTGAGCTCTTAAATTTGTAGTCTTAGGCAACATGAAAAAAAGCCTGCATGCACATAGGTTCAGATTTCTTGACTACTACTCACCTTTGACAATTAGTATCTTCTCATAGTTCCATTCTTATTGAGTAAGTAAAAATATAAGTTATATGACTGTATATAGTGAGATGCTGTTGTTTTCATCCGTTTCTTTATCCTTTTAGGTCTTCATGAGAAGTCATTCTAAAATATTTTGCAAAGTGAGTGGAAGAGCTTCAGTATCATATCCAATTTCTTATCAGGAGAGATTGTTGGGGGTTACTATGAGAACACCATTCTGAGTATAATGTCAGGAGACTTGGTTTCATTGTTCTGACACCCAGACAAAACTTCATTGTACACAGGTTCCTCTCTCTGATCTATCAAATAGTGGTATGGTGCTCTTTCTATCCATTGTAGTTTCCATGGAAATAAATAGGAGGCGTTACTTCCAGAATGTCCTATGTATTTTGCACCAACCCAATGTAAAAATGATTTGATCTTTGAGAGTGGTATACAGAACAAGTAAGTGTAAAGTAATGAGAAACAAATGGAAGGGTACACAAAGGTGTACAACATCACAAATGCATAATTTTACCAGGCAGAAAGAAAGGAAAGATAGGAAGGTGGGAAGTTCACATCAGATAAAAAACAGTCTGTGCGTTCAATCCTCAGTGCCTGAAGAAGGTAGCAATTACTAAAAGAACACCAGAAGTAAGCTTGAGATGGAGTTTGAGCTTGTTAGACATCAGAAAATCCGTCCCCTGGGCATTTCCTCTCTCTTACTCCCTTACTCATCCTCTCATCTTTCTGGATTTTCCAAGAGGAAGAGGATTTGTTAACAATCACACATTCTTCAGAGATATTTTGTTTTGTTCAGAAACATGTTTGTTATTCCTCTGATTGATTGACTGATTGAGTGATTTATTTATTTATTTATGAAAGACCAAATTTTTGTGTCTATGGGTTTGACAATTAGAATTGATACTGAAATCTCAGCCTATGTTATTGGCAAATTTATTTTGAAGGAGGAACACCTACAAATAATCTATTAACCCTCCAGTGAATAAGCAGTAATATCATTACTTCTGGTGTAACATCCTTGCCAGCTGAAATTCCAGGATATTTTATCCAGGTACTTTTTGTCCTCATTTAAACAACTTCGAGCAGCTAGTCACCAATCCTACAATTCAAATGTGAAAAGCAAATTTGCTGAAGTGACAAGAAGTATACTGATCAGAAGGATAGAAATTCAAGTCTGATAGCAAGGTTCTTTTTCATTTAGTGTGTGAATATTTCAAGAAAACTATATTTATTACAGAAGTTCAGAGGAAAGAGACTATGACTTTTTTTTATGATTTCTAAACATTCAGCATTGTAGCCCCATACATGAGCAGCCTACTAATCATTAATATATCATGAAATCCAAGAGGAAAGGTTTGTTCCCGTGTTATTTATTCCTTTTTCCGTTCTTGTATTTCAGAGGATTTCAAAACAAACAGATGCTCTTCAAAAACTGCAGACAGGTAATTATTTTCTTTTAGCAGGCTTATTAGTTTATTGATTTATGTTGAAGGGAGCTTCTCAGTTATTATAGTTAATTTGCAGTTTGTTTTTGGTTTTTTTTTTGAGGAATGATAGGATGATAAGTGTCAGTGTCATAATTTGCAGTGCAATAGTTAAGGAGCAATGCAATAGTCAGCATTTGTGTTTAATATTCCTTTGGTTCAATGGCTTATTTTAACTTAATTATTAAAAGAACTGTTCTGTTCTTCAATTATTGAGCATAGAATTAGTTCTCTAAGTACTAAGGGTAAAAGAGCTGTGCAAATTTTGAAAAGGAATAAAAATTATTTTAAAGAAAACATATCTAGAATGCTTGGTAAGTGTTTGGTTATTTCAAGTAATAAAAATACAATTTGTCTTTTCCTTTTGGTTTAACATGGAAAATGTATAGTTAAAGGTAACTTTAAAATTCCCAACATCGTTATGAAAAAGGCCACTACTTTAACAAGGCTTCAGACAAATTAGAAGCCTTCACAGTAGGCTATTATTTTGTGCAAGATATCTCATTGAATTTGGTGCAGTCTTGGTTCTTATCTAATACATTTCCAGTTTCTTGACTACTTTCAGTCAAGAAGAAAAAATATTGCTATATACTCTATCTGCCTCTCATTCCAATGAAAAGCAAAGACACTGATTTTGTACTGGCATGCAATTATTCAGACATTTATATTCTTACATAGGATCACTGAAGTTCACATCAAAAAGTTAAGGGCCTGCTCTCCTACATTGGCCTGCAATACAGAAGCAATAGCTCTCATGCATCTGAGACAATTATGGCATTCACCACTGTAGAGTTAAGGATCCCAAAAATAATTCTCTCAGCAGAATAATGAGAGATAGTGTATTTAGATGGATCTTACACAGGTGGTATATGAGATAGTACAGAGAGATAATACAAAGAGACAAAAGGCTCACCTTAGATGACGCAGGCTCACAGATACTCCACTCGGGAGGGATCTCCAGAAAGAGATCCTTCCCTGGTGGAAGCCAGCCCTTAAATGGGGCTTGGGGGGAGGTGGAGCCAAGCTCCACCCCCCTCCAATCACACAGGTATCATTACCTTCACCTGTGCCCCATGGCTGACTCAATGCTCACCTCAGGTGATCAATCAGTGGCTCAGGCTGTGATTCAGCAGTTTCCCTACAACCACATCTGAGCAACTATCTGCCTGGATATAAAACAGTGTTTTTACCATAGATTAAATATGATACAGAAAATTGGTTGTTTCTCAAAACACTATCTGAATACATTTACTTAGTCATATTTATTGTTGTTCTATGGAATTGAACAAGTGTATCTATACCCAATACCTGTTGGAGATATGGTCTTTAAAAAGCAGAAGCCAGAGTTTGAAGAGTAAGAGTCAGTGTAATAGAGGTTGTAAATGAAGAATTAAGAATGTGTTGTAGAAATGCACAAGTACAGTGTGAAGGATGGAAAGGCACAAACAGGGTCATTAGCTTTGTTAACTGGCTTTTCAGTTTTCAGATACTTTTTTTTCCCAGACAGGATCACAATTTCTTGATCTCTGAGACTGAGTACCTCACAAATTTTTCTATGAACTTTCTTACTGCCTTTTTGTGAGCTGTTATATTTTCATCATGGCATCCTCTGAGATGAATCAAGGTCAGTCAAGGGTAGAGGATATATTAATGAGATATTGACAAGGTTTAGCGGAGAATAGTAGTAATCAAGACGGAAGAGTGCAGCCAACAAAAACATTGAAAGTATGGCCACTGCTATTCCCTTTGGACACAGAACTAAGGTCACCAGAATTTTGAGGCTGTCTGCTCTCTGATGGGTAACTTAAGGAAGGCAGGTAGCAGTGTTACATACCCATTCTCAAATGTTGGGTTCTTTGATGAGTTAAATGGGAGGAAAGGTGACTTCTTAATAAACTCTGATTTCTTTGTTTTCTCTCCAAGCTGGACAGAGTCTTACTTATGTCCAAAGGACTCTTAAGGTCAAGATGATATGTTACTACATTTCATTGATTTCAGCAGCTTAATAATTTGCTTAGTACACTAAGTGGTTTGGGTATTAACACCCCAGAAGATTGAATTCTGCCTTAGAGCACAGTTTAATGAGCCTGTAACTTAACAGAAACCTTCTTGTTATAGTCAGTGCCTACAAATTTCATTGTTGAACTACAAGAAAAGGTAACAAGGACAACTTCCCAGAGTGCTGGTGGCAATAATGAGAGAATTCACTGAAGCTTCAGAGATGACAGATAGCTCCTACTCCATGTTTTACACTCCAGATGCAAAGCACTCACCACAGAAAATACAAGGTAGTACAAGATATTTATTTTATTTCAGTGGTGCATCTCTAAAAGCCATTGCCTTCTGAGAATTAACTTAATTAGTATTGTATAAAATTCTACAGACATCTCAAAGTGAATTTTTCTAGGTAGAGCTAAAAATGAGGAAAAATGGTTTAAATATGGATCTGTACTACCTAGATTTTTTTTCTATGTGAGCTTTTTTTTGGAATAATTTAAGGTGTTAAATGAATTTCCATATAATCTTATGGCACAATACACTGTAATAATCATTCAGAATTCAAACACTTTTACATTTAATGAGCCATTGATTGTATATAGCCATTCATTTTCTGAGCAATAACCCTTTCCAGTATGGATGTGCATCTATTATTTTGTGCCTGACTAGGAATCCAGTGATACAAACAGAGCCAAATGGTTCTGCCTCATGAAATTATGCAAATTGACCAGATTTTTGCATCTATTTTTCATGTAAGTATGTAACTAAAAAAAAAAAAAAAGGAAAAGCACATCTCCATTCTTTTTCATGCTTGTTGTCATTCTTTTGCAGGACAACATGATGATAGGGGTTGAAGAAAATCTGTGCCTCCAATGTAACAGATAGTTGCTACCAAAAATGTTAACTGTACCTGCTGATCAACAGCATAGGTCTATTTAGGAACAAACTGTTCCTGGATCTTTCTTCACTGCTACCCCAAGCATTCTTTGTGTGGGAGAAGCTTCTATGAGATCTTGACTTTGCTCAGACTGGGTCCCAGACTATTACAATCCCTCTCTGGAGCAGAGTCATAATATAATGTCAGCAACAGTGTTCTCAGTTTCTGATGATAAACTTATCTTCCTTATCTAATAAGAAGTTATTAAAGTTCCATCCCCTTCTGGATTTTGTTATTTTTCTGTGCTGCTGGAAGAAGTGTTGTTAGTGTGTCCAAATTTCACTCTCATTACCCACTAATCCTAAATTAGGCAAACAAGATCTCTGTTCCTTCAAAGGGCTTCTTAACCTTGGCCATAGGCATGTGCTTAAGGAGAAATGCATCCTCAGAAACATAAAATTTTGACATTTCTTATCTAGGCTAGGCAGATTTTAATTAGTTCTTATTTTATCCTTCTTTTTGCTTTCTCAAACAACTGCATCTGTAGGAAGGCTTAACCATTTCAAAAATACAATAGCAGACGGGCTGATAGAGCTAGGGCTGTTCAGGCTGGAGAAGGCTTCAGGGGGACCTGATAGCAGCCTTTTGATATCTAAAGAAGGGGTATAAGAAAGAAGGGGACAGGCTCTGTGGCAGGTTCTGTTGTGGAAGGACAATGGGAGATGATTTCAAACTAAAAGATGGGTGATTTCAATTGGATATAAAGTTTTTTACAGTGAGGGTGGTCAGGCACTGGAACAGGTTGCCCCGGGAGGTGGTGGGTGTCCCATCCCTGAAGACATACAAGATTAGGGCACAAAACACCCTGATTTATCTGTAGGTGTTCCTGTGCATTGCAGGGGAGTTGGACTAGGTGGTCTTTGAAGGCCTTTTCCGACTCAGATTATTATATGATTCTATGAGAACCCCCATTTTCCACAAAGTTCATCAACAACTTTTATTTTCTGAATGACTGTTGTTTTTCATGAAGCCCACTGATAATTAAATTTGCAAAAGATTTGCTTTCAAAGATAAAATAAGTATAAACATTGCAATGCATTCATTTCTTTAAAATGTGTACTTTAACTACCCAGTGTAGCAAGTACCGAAGTGTAGGTGAAAAACATACTGTTCAGTCTCTCTACCAGTGGTATTCAAGTGCTAAGCACCCTGGAACAGTTTTTGACAAAAAGATTCTGAAAAGGTGCTTGTCATGAAGCTTGTGTTTGCCAGTGTTTTAAATGCCAGTCAGGTTCATTTAGTCATTAGCTGTAAAACATTAATTAATACTTGCATTATTGGTCATGCTACAGGTATAAATCTTACATCTGATTTCAGGAAAAGAAGAAACACTTAACAGGTGCAGCTGTAGATATTGTGCAAGTACCAGGCAATAGTTTTATTTTGAGAAATAAATTTGAGAAAATCTATTCTTTGGAAATGGTTGTGACTGGTGTACTGTGTCACTAATTCTATCTTCTAAGATCCTGTTTACATGCTGCACCCTATGACTAAGAAGCAATACTTGAGAGTTGTAAAATGTGTTTCACATTTGTACTATTTGAGTTTTTTGGTTTTGCATTTTAATCAGCAGGAAACGTTCCTAGCCAGCAACCAGAGCTATTACATTATGTATGGAAACTAAATTTCGAATTTAGTTATTAACATTTGCCTTTTAGCAGGAAATGAATAACAATCATATTGACCATACATTTCTCAGGAGACTTTGGAACAAAACAATAACAGATTAATTTAAAAAGTTGCTTATGTTCTTGGAACATAGCCCTAAATAATTTTATCTCTAAAATCTTTCATTTTTTAAAGGTCTGGGTTAGAAGAATCAAACAAAAAATAAAAATAGAAAAATCCTACTAGGTAGAAAATTTATATAGAATCACAAAAATCAAATTTCAAGTCTGAGTTCCACTGATCATTTAGATATTCAAATTAAATGGAAAGAATTCAACAGGAAAGTCAGAAATGTTAGCCTATTTTTGCTAAGAGCGCAATACCATGGTTTAAAGCATTTGAATGTGAGGCTACCTGTCAAATAAATTCTCTAGCCTTTGGGACTACGTGTGGGAATGAGGGGCTCTCTCTACTTTCTTTTGAAAAAGTCTTTGTTTCATCGTGAAGCAGAATGGGAAATCTTACACATTTCTCAAGATGTTTTACTTCATTAAAAATAGTTTATTGTCTGCATTGTAGCTTCCCAATTACACTAATTTAGCATTGGGGTTTTACAAAATGATATTCTCTGTCTCTCATGACAGAAAGCTCTATTCCGGTTGCTCTGGAACCAGAATTTCTCTAAAGAAGAAAAGGCATCTCTCTAAATTGGTTGAAGTAAAGAATGAGACATTCAGTACCAGCTTACATCCTAGGACACTGAGAGAATTGGATGATGTAGTTACAAGGCCATTCTTTACCATATTTAAAAAGTCATAGAGATTGGATGTCTATAAATATTGGGGAGAGGGAAATATTCAAAATTTCATCTACTAAAAGGTCCGGAATTAAACAAGGAGCTAAAGAGCAGTGAACCTTGGTACATGGGAATATTATAGAGAGTCTTCTTGGAGCATATTTAGGAATCATAATTTATGATTTTATTCATTTATGAATTTATGAATTGGACAACATCAAAAGAATCACAGAACTTTAGGGGTTGGAAGGGACCTCCAGAGAACATCTAGTCCAACCCCCCAAGAAAGGTGACAAGCAGGGCAAGGGAAGTGATAAGCCAAGTGATAAGGATATAAGTGATAAGTGATAAGGAAGGCAGATAAGCCTTTACTCTGCCCCAATCTAGAGCATTGTTCCAAATGTAGAGTTACTAGAATGGGTTCATCGTTTGGATGAAGGCTTGAGATGCCTGGTCTGACTTCTCAACCAACATTTATGTAGGTTATTGGAATATATTTCATTTTCTTTTCTAAACAACCAGTTCTCATGCATAGAGATTTATGGATGTCTTACTGAAGACAATTTTTTTTAAGAGATATTAAGTACAAAAGATATTAAAATCAAATTCCATATATAATAGAATCAGACTCAAGTTTCCCATTCTGATACCGTATACAACTCTATAAGACTTTGACAGCCTCAGTAAGCATACTAAGAGGCAAACAATAACTCATAAATAGAGGACATGCAAGTTTTCTTTGCAGTGTTTGCACTGGCTGGCTAAGAACAATATCTCATGCAATGTTATTAGTATTATGTCTGCATTTCTATTTATAGAATCTTAAAAGATTTTGAAGCTGGATATTTTGATATCTGATAAATACAAGAGTTGTTTAGTAAGTATACTTAAGAGAAATTATTGTTAGAGCATAAACCAGATTACTTCAGAAGTATTTTTATTCTGTTAGACTTTGGGTTTTTGTCAGATACATGTAATCATTTGCAGAAAAACAATGCAAATTTCTAAAAACTGTGAGCTGATTTTTTATCTTACAAACCTAGTTTGTAATGGGATATCTCATTATTATTGATTCACAAATAATCTATTATCTGCTTTTTTTTGCTTGTTTCCCATAGTTTTGGTGGGAGGGTTTTTTGAATTAATTAATTAATTAATTAATTAATTAATTAATTAATTTATTTATTTATTTTGGTGTTTGGATTTCAGAGGTGTCTGGCTGCAAAGGGCTCCATTTTTAGAAAAGGCTGATTATTTTATTCCTGAAAATTAGTTTAAGTGTGGGCACCCCAGAACTGCACATTCAAACTCATTGGTTGCTTTAAAAAAATTTGCTGTGATAAATTCTTAAGTTAAAAGTTCAACCTAACTTTTGAGGAACTCTTATATTTAGATCATGCATATTTATACATCCATATTAAGGAAGTATATCAGAATCCTGTATGTAGCAAATCTGAGAAATAGCTGTTTTCACTTCTGATCTGTATTCCAAAAACACCAAAAGACCACTCAGTTCTTAATACAAGTTTTTATTAGAATGGAGAATAGAACAAACTAGCTTTACTTGAATAATTGAATAATAACAAAATTAATACTAAAACCCCAGTCAAACCAACCATACATTTTGAAAGGTACCCATGTCTTTATTGTCTGGATACTTTCAATTTTCCTGGATTTTGCTCCAGCTACTTTGAATGGCTTCCCAAACTGCAGTAATTCTACTCTACTCCATCTGTCCCCTTGTTTCTTTCTCCTTCTGTCCCTTTCTTTCTTTAACACTTGGCTCCTTCTTTCTGTCACCTTTGAGGTACTGTGTTTTTCTGCCTTCAGTTTGTCTCAGAAATACCTCAACCAGCATTTGTCCCATAGACTACCACTTTGCTGTGAATGTGATACCAGTTTCTTTCAGCTCAGTTTGTTAGTTATCAGGTCTCACTAGGAAGAATTCTTTTGCTTCTCTACTTACTCCCTGTTCCCACATAGTGTTCCCCTTTTCCTTTTGCATCTTATGGCACCCTTCTGTGAATGGTTAATATTTTTCCATTTATCTGTGATTGCTAGGGCAGACACAGAAGGGAGGGGAACATACATCTGGACACAGAATAATCTTTTCAGTAGCAACCAACAGCTAGATGTGAACAGTGTGGAACAAGTTCTTTACCATCCCACAATTGCACATCATAAGTTTCTCCCAGTCTACATGTAAAATTGTTTTCAGTAAGGATCTGGTCTGTACCTCACTGCCCCAAGTGACTGGACTTGACCCATAGCACAGCAACCAGGACAGAGCTGACTGCACCTCTGCTGTTCATCTAGGTCCTTTTTGATGAGTGAGTCTCAAAATGATTTTTTATATTTGTCTTAATTTGGAATATATAAAAGATTGATATGGATATAAGATTATTCCCCACATCTAAAGTGATAAATTTTGATAATATTTTTTTTCCAGTAAAATCCAGGTATCAGGAGGACAAACATCAATTACAGCTATACAGCTGCACAGCTTGAAAAGCTGGGCTGACTCTGTAGTACAGCTAGGAATATACAAGTCCACAGACTTGTAAAGCATTCAACTCCCAGAGAATAGAGAAGAATTGCTGGCACCTCTTCCTTATACCTGTCCAATCCTTTTGCTAACAGTTACCGCTGCTTCCTTCTAGAGACTGCTTGTCTGAGAGCAGTTCTGTTACAGCTGAAAGTCACTACTGTATTTCTGTTGTAATTCTTATACTGAATGGATAGGTTGTATTAATTATGCTCCTTTGAATGCCAGTTGTAAAATACTCAGAAAAGGTTTTTTATTCCCAGTTAACTGTCCACCTGATAAAACTAATTTTTGTTTGAAAAGTTTATCTTTCGGTAAGTATAATCATCAGAGAAAAAGAGAAGTAGCAAGTAATTAGTTTTACAAAAATAGTCTTTTCAATCGTTCGTGTACATGTTGTTTTCAGAGTGTGTTACTAAGAGCAGTTCTGAATAATAACTAATGTAGCATGAGAGCAAAATTGACAGAAAGAGCAGCAGCCTGCATGTGGGGCTGGCTTTAGGGGAAATGGCTGTGGAGCTTTTGACAGACGGCATTCACAGGACAATAAAAAGATTATACTGAAAAATGGTGGGAAACAAAGCAACTATGAAAACAAACCTTGAAAGGCTGTTGGAAAGTACCAAAGTGAAGAGCTCTGGGGATTAATAGGCTCCCTAGGATATTAACAAGCTTCCCAGGGCAGTGGTAGTGGTACTGAACATGTCAGAGTTCAAGAGGAACCTGGACAATGCTCTCAGACATACAATAGGATTTTTGGGTGGTACTGTATGGAACCAGGAATTGAACTACGTGATATTTATGGGACTATTCCATCTTGGATATTCTATGATTGTATATTTACTCTTTCATTTTAATCCATTCTTCTTTTATATATACATATATATATATATCATTTTACTTTTATTATTGTACAGGTAACAGAATCACAGAATCGTAGGGGTTGGAAGGAACCTCTAGAGATCATCAAGATCCATATAGATGAAATTCCAATAAGAATTAAAAGTAACGTATAAGAAAGACATCCTTCCTAGATGAAGGAAGTCCCTGGCAGGAAGAACAAGAACAAACACACCTGAAATAAATAGGAGAGTGACAGCAGGAACAAATAGGAAATTCAGGTAGTCTGAGAACCAGCCTGTCTTGTAGAAAGAATCTTAGGTTGCCAATTTTAGCAAAGACTGATGGGATTTCTGGATTATTTTATGCCAGTTCTATAGCAAGAACTTATTTTTTCAATTTTATCCTGATATTCTCTGAAGGAAATAACCTGAACCACAGGACACAGCTGATCGACTTCTACTCATCTGTCAGTCAGGAGAAATACCACAACATTCTTTCTTCTCAAAGCTGGAATAAAAGTGACAGTGATATTCCCTTTCTTGATCCTGTCTGAGAAATGAAGCAGAATACTGCTTCCCTGTAGCTAGACAGATGAGAGAAACTAGTGATAAACAGCTCACATGGCATGCACATTTGCCAAATATTTAGAGAAAAGGCACACTATATGCTTTGTATAAAGGCGTTTAAAATTCCTGCTCCTAACATATCTAGATTACAATTTTAGATGTAGTTCTTCCTTTAATAATTTGAACAAACCAGTAATAGGAACTTGTTGACTCTGAATCATGGAGGACCGAGTGAATTCTCTGCTCCCATTCTCTGAAATGGGAAATATTGCCCTCTATCTTATAATTAAATGAACGAAAGGATCTCCTTTTGCACTTACAGTACATGAATCTTAAGATGATACAAGGTTTTACAATGCAGAAATTCAGATCTCAATAAAAATGTTATGTTGAAGTTAGTAGGTCTGATGACACAAAATCTTTCTGACAAAATTCGTCTGAACTTGATGGAAGCTGTCACTTGACTTTGGTAACCAATTGCACAGTGGCCAATACAGTCAAGAGTTTAATGAACATAAAAATTAATAATTTTTTCTTTTCAATTCCTCCTGGTTTGCCTTTGTATTTTCAGGAAACCTGGAGGAGCCCTCTGGCTTGATAATGCATAAAATATTCCTTGTCTGAAAGGCAGTTACAGGGATTTAAATACTCCATTTGCTAAGCAGATGGATCTGTAAATTGTTTTTAGATTTCAGTGATTTCTAATTTAATGAGAATATGAGAAAATAAGAAAAATATCATAATACTTTGTTCTTCTGGAACATTTAAATGTCTGTTATTCCTTTATCTGGAAAAAAAAAAAAATGAGGAAAGAAAACAGTAGGAGTGCTGTGGCTGATAACCTGCCTAGAAACTGTAAATGGATGCTGCTTCCTCTTCCTCTATCACTGTTGTCTTCTTTAGTGTCTACACTTTCAAAGACAGCATGAATCCTAGTTCCCAGATTACTGGCATCCTAGATATGTCAGATAATAAACTGTGTCCATTTATTTGGCCTTTTGAACAGAGAGACATGGTAACGTTACATTAATTTATTCTTATATCCTTGTGTGTGCGAATAACTTATATTAATCTAGCTTTCTCTCTAGATTTCTCAAGAAATCTGTGAGAAATATACAGTATTTTTGGATAAACATGCTCAGCATGCCATCCTCAGCACTGTATCTTTCAAAGACCAAAAATTGACCAACCATCACTAACTTGATGTCCACAGAAATAAGGAAAGGAGCAAAAAACAAGCTCTTTTTTCTCCTTATTTCAGTACTTCTTCATTCAGTTTTAAAGTCAGTAAATGAGATATAACAATGCTCTGGCATTTTTCAAAAGTGTAATTAAAATTTCTTTGTAGAGTTAATCAGAAGGGTGTTTAAGTTCATATAGAAAGTTTGCTGAATGAAGAGAATATCCCCTTTTTGAGACTCTGTGATTTGATTTGACTTACCAATTTACCACTGGCAAACACATCTAACCGAACAAAACAGAACAAAAACTATGGTTCCCAAGTTGCACTTATCCCGATTCGAGCATGGTTTTTTTTTTTTTTTTTTTATATACATATACTTTTTTTTTCTGTACTCCTTCTAAAACAAACCAACAAACAAACAAAAACCTGCAGAGGTACATAAAGCAAAGATCAATCTTGTAAAAAACATTTGGATTGTTAAGGGAAACATTTGGGTTGGTAAGAGGAGACATGGTACTGCAGGGAAATGGAAATAAGGTGAATTTGCAACTCAGTCAACAAATTCTGACAAAACTGAAAAACTGAAGAATTTTGTCTAAAGGAGCCTTTCTTTCATGGTTAACACTTTAAGTTATACTTCAGATAATACTTCAAAGGAAAAAAAAATTGAACAGTTATAATTCTATATAACACCATGTCTTTATCCGCCCATTGTTAGTTGTTACTTCTCTTTCTTGTGCTCACTGTTTTCTGCATTCTCTGTGAGAGAAAGAAAAGAATTTCTACTGTCAATAAAGAATTTGAAAAGTAAGTGTGGTTATAGAAGATGGCTTCCTTGTGTCTCTTGTGAAGAGGAGATAAGTGGATTGATGATTTTACTTTAGTGGCAGCTCATATATGTTTAATTTCTGTTTTTCCATCATTATCTGTATTAGTACAGTGTCTGAGGGAACCAATGATTGTTAATTTTCACCCAAATGTCATCCATGTTCTTTATTTCTTGTTTGAACCTCTGTATACGTAGGTCATTCCAAAACTAATGCCTCCTATATAATTCCATGAAACTACAACTGATACAGAGCTCAATAACACTGATAAAGCAAATTCTCAGCTACAAAGCACTATTTTTCAAAATAGTCACCACCATTAACTAGGCATTTTCACCAGTGATGAACTAAAGTCTGCATGCCATGTTTATAAAAATCTGCATTGCCATCTGTAATGTGTCTTGTCAATCATACCACTGATGTTACTGCAGAAACTCACCACTGACCAACTTGCTGTACTCCCATTCACTGTTTGGGCTCTATAAACATTCAGCAAGTGTTGATGGATGTCAGTGAGAGCCATTTTTCCCACATGGAGGAATTCAATTCCACACCAATTTCATACACACTTCCAGGTCAGATGCTGTTTTGTCAGACTGTCCCATTGCTGTCACCTGTTACACAGTGACAAAATATAGCAGAATACCCTTGGAAAGATTCAGACTCTACTGCCATATCATCAATATCTGCTTCTGATGATATGGGCCAAGATAATAAAATAAAAGACACTATTTTTGGAGCAGCCCTTGTAGTTGAATGTGGTAACAGGAAGAATAATTTTGTTATTAGAGCTGTTGTCTTCCTGTTTTTTCAATAAATAAATATAACTTCAAACCTAAATTAAAAATTATAATAATATAACCTCTACTTTCTCTGAGTCCTCATTGCTCTTTTCTGCTATGTTTTTAATTCAGTGCTTATTTAAAGTGACTTTGTTATGTTAATTTGTTAAACTGCACTATTGCAATATGACTATCATCGATACCACTTCCTACAGGATACAGGGGGCAAAGGGATGAGGGCAGACTCTGTTTAGCAGTGTGTGGCAATAGGACAAGGGGAAATGACCACAAACTAATGCGTAGGAAGTTCCGCACAAATGTGGAACTTCACAGTGAGTATGACATAGCACTAGCACAGGCTGCCCAGAGAGGTTGTGGCGTCTCCTTCTCTGGGGACATTCAAGACCTGCCTGGACGCCTACCTGTGCAACCTGGACTAGGGAGCCTTCCTTGGCAGGGGGCATGGACTAGATGGTCTCTAGAGGTCCCTTTCCGACCCTTCAAATCTGTGATTCTGTGATTATATTGAATCATAGGCTTTAGTTGTTATTACCCATGAGTTTAGAAAATATTGATCTAACAGGATGCAGATCTAACAGAATTCTCGTAGGCTTCCACAGCTCTTAGATTTATTATTTTTTATGTTTGCTAACCCATTTGTTTTCATTTTTTGAGAAGATATTCAGTCTGGAGTTTTGTTCAATTATTAACACAGAACCTTCAGCCGATTTTTACTACTGAAGCTCCTTTAACTTTATTTTCCTCCTATGATCTGCCTTCGTGCTCCTGGTCACCATAACCTATCCTTATTACTGAAATGCTCAGTTCTAGTTTGTTGTATTTCTGTTTCCATAAAACATTGAAATTACTCAGATCAATAATTAAAACACTATAATTTTTCTCAGTTAATGTGCATCTATACCAATGCACACAGCATGGGAAATAAACAAGAAGAGCTGGAAGCCGTTATGTGGCAGGCAAACTACAACCTACTTGTCATTACAGAAATGTGGTGGGATCACTGCCATGAATGAGGTGCTGCAATGGATGGCTACAAGCTCTTCAGAAAAAATGGGAAGGGCTGGAGGGGTGGTGGCATGGCTCTCTATGTTAGAGAGTATTTTGTTGTTGCTGAGCTTGTGGCTGGGGGTGATAACATTGAATCCCTATGGGTAAGGATCAGGGGTGGGCTGACAAGGCAGACATCCTTAGAGGGGTCTGGTAAGACTGCCTAACCAGGATGAAGAGATAGATGAATTATTCTGCAAGCAGCTGGCAGAAGTTGTGCAATTGCCAGTACTTGTCTTCATGGGGGACTTAAATTTCCCTGATATATGCTGCAAACACATCTCAGCACAGAAGAAGCAGTCTAGGAGGTTTCTAGAGTGTATGGATGATAATTTTCTTCTGCACCTGGTGAGAGTGCCTACCAGAGGAGGTGCTCTACTAGAACTGCTGTTCACAAAAGGAGAAGATTTGGTAGGAGATGTGGAGGTTGGGGGCATTATTGGACAGAGTGACCATGAAATGGTAGTTTTGAGGACCGAGTCAGCCATGGGGGCACAGGTGGAGGTGATAATACCTGTGTGATTGGAAGGGGTGGAGCCTGGCTCCACATCTCCCCAAACCCCATTTAAGGGCTGACCACCACCAGGAATGGATCTCTTCTTGGAGATCCCTCCTATGTGGAGTCTACTGTGAGCCTTTGTCATCTTAAAGGTGAACCATCTTCCTTTCTGTATTATTTGTGTACCATCTATATAGACCTATTCAAATAAACCATCGTCTATACTATTTTTGAGTATCATCTTTGAGATTACTCATGTTATAGCCTCAAAATGAACCAGCAGGAAAGAAGATCAGCATGGATGAACAGGGAGCTTTTTCTGAGACTCCATGAGAAAAAGAGGATGTACTTCCTGTAGAAGAAGGGATGGACAACTCAGAAAGAGAACAAAGAAGTTGTTAGGATATGCAGGGAGAAAATTAGAAAGGGAAAAGCCCTGCTTGAACTCAACATGGCTGCTGGAGTAAAAGGGAACAAGAAACTATTTTACAAATAAAACAACAGCAAGAGGAGGGCCAAGGAGAATCTCCATTTTTTATTGGATGAGGCTGGGAATGTGACCACTGAGGATAAGGAAAAGGCTGAGGTTCTCAGTGCCTTCTTTAAGTCTGTCTTTAAAAGTCAGACCAGTTATCCCCAGGGCATTCCACTCTCTGACCTGGAAGTCTTGGTTGGGGAGCAGAATAAATTCTCCATGATTCAGGAGAAAAGAGTTAGAAACATACTATTCCACCTGGAATGTCACAAGTCCATGGGGATAGATGAGATTCATCCATGAGTGCTGAGGGAACAGGTGGAGGTGATAGCCAAGCTGCTTTCCATCATCTATCAGTGCTCCTGGTTGACTGGTGAGGTCCCTGAAGACTGGAGGCTTGCCACTGTGATTCCCATCTACAAGAAGAGTTGCAAGGAGGATCCGGGGAACTACAGGCCTCTGAGCCTGACCTCGGTGCCTGGGAAGGTTATGGAGCAGATTGTCTTGTGGGAGATCATACAACATATGCGGGATAACCAGGGAATCAGGCCTAGCCAGCATGGTTTCATGAAGGACAGGTCCTGCATGAACAACCTGGTCTCCTTCTATGATCTAGTGATCTTTCTGATGGATGAGGGACAGGCTGCTGATGTGGTCCTCCTAGACTTCAGCAAAGTCTTTAACACTGTTTCCCACCCCAGAGAGTGGTGGTTAATGGAGTTAAGTCCAGCTGGTGACTTCACAGAGGTCAGTACTGGGACTTGTCCCCTTCAATATCTTTACTGATTACCTGGATGAGGGCATTGAATACACCCTCATAAAGTTTGCAGATGACACCAAGTTGACTGGAAGTGTCAATCTGCCTGTGAGTAGCAAGGCTCTTCAGAGGGATCTGGATAGGCTGGATAGCTGGGCTGAAGCCAATGGGATGAGGCTCAACAAGACCAAGTGCCAGGTCCTGCACTTTGTCCACAACAACCCGAGGCAGCGTTACAGGCTTGGGACAGAGTGTTGGACAGGATGATTGTGTAGGTGTTTTTCAACCTTGGCAATTGTATTATTCTATGATTCTATAATTCTATGATTCTTACTTTCCTCACTATCTCTACAGAGACTCACTTGAGAAGGGAGTCACTTCTTTGCTTACTCCTTCCCTTTTTCTTTCCCCCACAAGTTCTATATACACTTATACATCTATTATTCTTAGCATGATTTTTTTTTTATTAGAATTTTCCTCAAAATCTGAGGGGAAAGTATAGATATTTGATATTCCCTCATCTGTTAATATAAATCTGACTTGTATTTAAACTACAGTTTCTGCATAAATTTTATAGTGCTTGAATTTATTGCTTTTCATTCACTTCTGTCTACAGCTTCTGGACACGCTGTAGTCATTAAACATGTTGACTGTTGGTTCCTACCTTTTGCCACTCACATTCCTTCTTGCAAAGCTGTTCGATATTTTTCTCAACAAGTGCTCGCACTTTGTGTTTGCTTGAAGTATCCTCACACGTGTGGATCCCAGTGATTATCACTGTATTTATGGATTAAGTTCCCTACTTTTGCCCCTTGGAGTTTCTTTGCTGGAGGTACTTGTTTCTGTGTTCTTTGAAGTGTTCATCACTTCATTAAATTTTCTTTCATAGTTTGGTTAAGAAATAGGCTACTTATACTTCAGCGGGTTATAACCATAGTGCCTGATCATCAAATTAAACAAATAAAACTGTGAACTGAGCTGAGAAACTGTCATGTCTAAAACTAGTCGTATGAGAAGAGCATTAGTTTGTCTCATTATTGCCAACTGAGAAATGCTAGTACTTCAGGGTAAAATACCCTTTATTCTATCCAGGCACGCCTTAACCAGTAAACATAATCTATTTCTATCATTTCTCAGAATCTTCTCTGAGCTGAGAGATTCTTAATTCTTCAGTTCCTGTCAATTGTCCTTTTCATTTACCATCCCACTTGCCATATGCTAAATTTTCCTTCATCCTACCTAACTGGCACTGTCTGTATGAAACTGATTTTTCCAATTTACTTCTAGGCATTCCGTTCTGCAAGGCTAATTTATGCTTTCAAACAGATATACAATAACCTAAAATACATTGGACTACTCCAAATTCATGCCATGTGTCGCAGTGGAATTTGTTTCTAAACAACAATAGATTATTCTTTGCTTAAAGATAATCCTGTTAGTGTAAATCTACAGATAAGCTAGCTATACAAATAAGTTATTAGCCTTATTATAGCTGCAGCAGCCCAAAACTCAGTATGGGCTTATTTGTCATGCTTTACTTTGACTATAGGGAAGAAATGCCTCCCATATTACAAATTTTCTGCTGGAAGAGTAGAAGGTTACTATGAGCAGCCTAGCTTTTTTTCTTAGCATCACATCAGGCTTTCCAGTGTTTAAAAGCTTTTCTCTAGGTTCAATATCTATATGAGTTTTTTTGTTGGTTTTTTTTTTCTGTCATTCAGTAGAATGTTACCACAGCTGGGAACATTTGCATACATGGATGAAAGATTTGTTTTAAATTTGTTTTTCATAATTTATTGTCACTTTTTAATTTGCTTTACTTCATGTATTGCAAAAGAATAGTAACAAAATGAGATAAAATTTAGAAACATGCACTTTCCCAGCAAGTTTATCAGCAAGTGAAGTATATTAAAATAGCTCTTGAGAATGAATCATAGCAGAATGGCAAACAGAAGAACACTCCTAACAATATTGTCTGTTGTTTCTAGAAATAAAAAATCCATGAATGAGACACCATCAGCTTCAAAAGTAGGTTTTGTTTTATTTTCCAGAAATAAGAAATGGTGCATAATACATATTAATAAAAGATCAAAGCAACTTGAAAGCAGTATCATGATATGCAAAGAATTTTTGAAACTATGATTTGTACTATAATTTTTTTCTGATTCACCTTCGAATATTTTGATATTTTCCCTAGTTGTCAAATAGTCACTGAATGGAATTGAATATGTGATACTACTTGGTAAACATATCAGTGTCAATAGATTCAGCACGGTGTAGTTAATTATTAAGTTTTTTTTATTATTCAAAAATATGATTACATTTCTTAATGAGTGTGATGTATGTTACAGAATGTCATCTGCCCTGACACAGATCTTTACAAAGATCACTTCACAAAGTGATCATGTGAAAACCAACAGGAGCTAGATTTTCTTAAAATGTTACATAGTGTTCTTATAATGAAAGTGTGTATGTGTTTTGTGTATTTTTTTGGCTTTGCTTGAAAGAAGCAAAAGCCAAAAAAATACACAAAACACATACACACACACACACACACACACACAACAGAAGACAACCCAATCACCATAATAATTGGATGAAAGGATATGATAGAAATTCAACAACAGATATCCTCCCTTCCTCCTATGTATTCCTGAAACACGTCCTTCCCTTCTTTTGTATTCTCAGTCAAGCAAATGTCATATTGTCTTGGGTTGTAACAAACTTCCCTGCAAGGTAAAATCATCTCATTTCCATTACCCTGGAGATCCACCTGTTTACTTGACTCTATTTCTGTGCAGAATTCTCCTATTTTCTACCTTTGTTGTATACTTCAAGCTATTATTTCCTATTCTGTTTAAATTAGGCACTTAAAAACACACTAGCAAAATTTTAAAAGGTATTGGAAGGTTCATTTAAAACGTTCACATGAAAATCAAGTACCTAAGCAACTGAATTCCTTTGACAGAAGTTCAGTCATTTGGGTATACGTTATTGAGATCCAAGATAAATTTTGAAAATAAAACTTGAATCACTTGACTAATATTTCTTGATGTATTGGATAGCAATGCCACAAGCTCAGAGAACAGTTCAAACTCGAGTTAAATGGCAAGGGGCAAGACTCAAACTAATAACAAAGTACTAACATAGCACAGCAGCATGAAGATCAGGACAGATTACTCGTTTTACTCAGACTTTAACTAACAAGGGGAAAAATCATATAAATTACTTATAGTTTATCAAGAACTCAATTATTTATGATGTAGTGATGTTGGAGTTTGATTTTCACTGAATCACAGAATCGTAGTTGTTTGAAGGAGCCTCTGGAGGTCACCTAATCCAACCCCTTGCTAAAGCGGTCCCTGCAGTCAGTCCAACAAGAAAGTGTCCAGAGAGGTCTTGAATATCTCCAGGGAGAGAAACACCACAACTTCTCTGAGCAGCATGTTCCAGTGCCCTGTCACTCTCAAAGTAAAGACTTTTCCTTAAGTTCGTATGGAATTTCCTGTTAGTACCTATATGTATGCTCCAGTTAGTACCCACTGGTCCTTGTCCTGCTAGAGAAGCAAGGTCTTATGGAAACTTCTGTAAGAACTTTTTCTTTTAAAATTTACTTAAATAGACTTGCTTGTAATTTTCTTCTTTTGCATTAACATAAAATAGTAATAATATTAATAATAATCATTTTAAAAATGGATCATCTCGTACTATCATGAAACCATAAGGTTTAGTATACTTGCTCTAAAATACACACTTATCTTTTTAAAGATCCCACTGTTTGCTGGCACACAATCTTGCATTATTTATGCATTAAGTACCCTGCTATAATCAAAAATTGAACAATTATTAGTGCAAGTCTGAACATATTCTCTGCCTGTTGTTTAATTACTTGATTTTGTTTTATTTTATTCACAAAATAATTAGACTACTAAGCATCTAATTATTGCCAAGGCATGCATTATACAAATCTTCACCACTATGTAAACATTGAATTAGTGAATACTGTAAAAATTAAGCTATTCTCTATCCAACTTACTAAAAGTAATATCTTCTTGAAGTTTGTCATTTCCTTTATTTCCTTTAAATATCTGTGTTTAATTTACTTTGGTCCATAGTATTCTACATTTCTTCTGCTTTCTAATCTGAAAGACGTAGATGTTAATTTTCAGGGCAAACTATTAACCCATTAGTTCTAGAGAGTCAAATTAGTGTCTTTCCTTTCACATTTCTTGAGACCTTTCCTTCCTTTTGTTCTAAATATTAGATATGTTTTTTTCCAATTCAATGCTACATGTAAGTGTCATTTAGGAACAGCTGAGAAAATGCAACATACTTTAAATTGTACCAAGTAGAGCTCCTGTCAATGACAAAGCTTTCTAGATGCCTTTGACCTTATGCCTTGAAACAAAAATCCTCATATAAAAAAGTACAATTCAAGACTCAATCCACAATACAAAAATTGAGAAGAGTTCTGCTAGCATCCAAGAAAGATGCTTAGCCCTAGGGAGATATGAATTCTATCATATGGCTTGGCAGATGAAACGGTGACAGTGATGGCCTCCTCGGAGAACTTCTCAGCTGGATCAGTATAGTGGCCATGACAAGTGAAGAGGGAATAATATACGGTCCTAAGAGAAAGAGGATAAGAGAAAATCCTGGAGGTTATTAGTAATCTATAAAATATAATATATAAGAAAGCTTTCATGTAGTGTACTTGGAACAAAGAAACACTTCTATACTATCACACCAATTTTCCTTCCTTCCTTTTTTTTTTCCCCCAATTCATAAAGTTCACTTCATAATTGTGTAATATAATATTTGCGTAATATATATTTGAATTATTTAATTTTATTGATTTATTACATTATTCTGGAGATAAGTAGTTGGCAAAAATCTCTTATGAATGCTTATTCTGCAGTGCTTAATAAAAAGCATAATGTTTTGTAGTATCACTTTTATATGCCTAATATTTTCTTCTGTTAATACTATGAGATATTTCACTTTATGATGAACTGTTAATAACAGGAGAAAAAAGGAGATCATCTAAATTTCTGGTAGGTAAAAGTTCAAAAACTCTTATAAAAGCAATAGAGTATTACAAAGAAGCCTACATTTTAGTCATTTAAAAGAAAATGCAATAATCTGTACAAAACCAATGTTATTTGCTAGCAGTTTTCAGACATCTTAGACATGATGCCAGTATCTAAAATGAGCATGTAATAGTATGAACAGTTCTAATTATCCTTTAGATGGCTTTGCCTGATATTGATTGCTGATCATAGTCTCAACACAGAACAGTGATTTAAAAGGATAATTCCTGATTAAGTCTGTGAAATATTTATCTTCACACCTATTACCCAGCTTCTTATAATTAAATGACATGATGTTAGATTTGCATGCAGTTGTACATCAATAGAGAGCATAAAAAGAGTATTTATAGAAAGCAACTGTATATTCTACTATGTGATATGGAACTAAATTCAAAAACGGAGGGGCTTTGTGATCCACTTTCAGTGCATTCTTTGCAGATTTGGCATTTGAGCAGACAAACTATGCATTTTGGGGTCTTTTCTTTTTTTTTTTTTTATGTTTGTAATACAGAATGCCAAATGGGGATAGGTATTTTGAACACCTATATTTACTACTTTTATACAGAGGACAATTAGAGACTGTTTTACTGAAGGGCTACAGAAAAATAAATAAATAAATAAATAAGTAAGTAAGTAAGTAAATAAATAAATAAATAAAAGCCCAGCATAGCTAAGCATAGTAACTACGTTGTCTCTAAACAATATTTTTAGGGAGTAAATTATACTTTTTTCACAGCTACTCTGTTCTTTCACCAGCAATGACTATTGAAGAAATACTTTGGCCCTTTCATTCTCATCCGACTATCTTGGTTTTAAAAAGGATTCTTGTTGCCATGGTATTTTGACTATTTTTCCTTAGACTGAAACAAAAGTATTTCTGAAAATACCATTAGCAGAAAGTGACAAAATATAAAAAATGAAACAAAAATATAATCAGGCACATGAAAGGATGCAACATACAATACCAGAGGTAGAAAGGGAATGTTTTTCCTTTCTTATGATGTAGTTAAACATCACATTGTTATGCATGTAGTTTGCAATTGCATCTTTGTTGCTAAAGTTTCTGTTGGTCACAGTTACTCTGTAACTGCTGTAAATACAGTCTTTTCATGCTTTTATTCATTTGCAAGGCAATGAACATTGCATTCCCTTTTGAACTTTGATAGAGGAGTTCATTGAAAGGAATTAAGTTCTGAAAGAATATCCAGTATTTGTGTTGCTTGTCACAGGAACTGATTATTTCATTACCTCAAAATGATCACTCAGCTACACTGTCAAATAACCACTAATTAGCCAGTGTCTCAGTAGAGGCCATAGGGACTGTATTTAACACTTAATTTTCACTTGTTTCTCAAGGACAAGTAGGGAACCCAAACCTATTATAGATAACACTGAATGTCATGTTAATTTTCTGATCTGCTCCCACATAGGAACCCTGGACAATTCCAGATCTGGTTTAACAAAAGATAATAGGACAATTAAAAAACATTTTGCACCTTTTTCTTCACCACTTGAATGAATTGTGGCCCCATCGTTCTTGTGAGAATGAACAGTAGACTGTGTTCTGAAAAGCAACATCCAGAAACTGTTAGAAGAGACACCAGCACAGAATGAAATACCCTCCTTAGAAAATCCTCTTGTCTGTCAGTATCAAAATTATTTTAACATTTTGTAGTGAAATGCAGGTAGTATTAAACTCCCCCTGGTTTGTATGACTGCAATAATTTCATTGCTCCAGTGCTGTTAGGGAATGTTCCTCAATTCAAGATAAAAAGGTTTGATTCTTCTTCATCTTATATGTGTGTTTAATCCTGAAAGCACATTTCACTGTTATGAAACAAAATACAGTTTTTATATTATTTGTATTGCGTTTTGTTTGTTTACCTTTAAAGGCCAGTTTTCTTGAATTCATTCTCAGGATGCAGGTGTGAATTCATTTACAGCCTATTTGCCTCTGTTGACTATAATGCTCAGCAAGTATTTTATCACACATATATAAATTCACAGGCAAACTAAAGTGAATCAATTTTAACATTTAAAGACATGTTTGAGAAGAAAATGCTTGATGCTAGCCTTGTTTTATTGTTTTTGCTCAGGATTAAATGCTGACTAGACTATTAAGGGAGATTTTCTCTGACTTCACTTAGTTCTGTCTCAGCAGTGCTCTACTGTTCTCTAAATATTTTCTGTTTAAACTTAGTCTGAAACTGTTTGTCAGCAGTTTACAGGACAGTTTGGCCCAGTTCCATGACAAATTAGGTGGGGAGACCCACAGACAGAAAAGTGAAAGGGAAAGGGGTAGGTTGATGGGCCTAAAAACAGCAGCAATGATCTGAGGAGGAATTCTGATTTACTAAATAAGATATAGGAATGCAAAATAACACAATATAATAGGAATTGAAGCTAATAAATCAAACTAAATGAGAGTGTCTGAAAACCAAAGGCCTTTCTCTAATGCTGGAGATGAGATAGGTAGGAGCACACATGCTGCTGGGGTGAGCAGAAAGGGAAAAAAAAAAGGGATCTCGTGACTTGCCAACAGTTTTATCTTTCCCTCTGAAGTGAAAATGGAAAAGCGCAAAGTAATGCAAAGTCCTCTGGGGTATGTAGTTTTTCTCTTCTGAGACAGGTATACCTGGAATTATCAACAATCCATGGGACTGGAGCATTAACTCTTTAACTCCCAGTGCACTACATGACATTATGATGTGGCATACCAATAACAAAAATCATTAAACCATGACACTTTCTTTCATGTGCAAAACTGTACTGGCCAGTGGTGGGAGTCTTCTTTTCAACACACTGTCTCTGAGATACAAGGAAGGTAACTAAGCTAATGCACAACCATCTTTGCCTCTGCACTTATCCATATAGTGAAAGTGAAAAAAAAGAAATAATTACTATCATAGAGAAAACTTGAGGCTGCATCCAATTCATTTGAAGACAGGGATTTCACTGACAAAAGTTGGTCCACATACACTCTATTGTGTATACCTATGGAATATGACATTCTGAATGCATCACATTTGCTGTATTTTCTCTGATCATCTGTGCAATGTGTGAACTAAGATCAGTATCCTGGCTCAGACTGTTGGTGTTTTTGCAACCTCATCTGATAAATCCTGGCAGTATCAGGCCTTTTGTGTAGTCATCAAACTAAAAGTGTACTTACTAGGAGAAATGTACCATTATCAGCCAAAGCTCTAACGTCTTCCAATGCTATCTGGGCAAATCCTCTTGTCTTGTGAAAAGAAAATTATGCCCATTTTAGTATACCGTAATCTTGTTATTTCTATTATGATATTAGTACTACCCATCACATCATTATGGTTGCCTATCCTAGCATGCCAGTTGTTGCTGTTGTTTGATATTATTTTCTTGCTTTACATGCTATACAGTGTGTTATGCTAAATTATGAACATGAAAATGTTATAAGGTCAGTTGATTAATGACAGTGGAGAAGACTGAGATCTCCTGCATCTCTCCATGTAATTCTTGTCCAGCATGGTAGGTCAGATAACCACATATATAAACTTGAATTCAGTGTGAAATTTATAACTTCCCCATAATGTTTGTCACTATAGTCCCCAACTCTCATTATCTTTTGATAAAGCAGAACATAAAATCTAAAGATAACATTTCTTAAATATACTTTCTGATAACTACCTGAATGTTCCATATCTTGCATTCTGGTTCTCTATTTATTTCTGGATTTGGAAGTAGCTGTCACTTCAGTGAATACTGATCAGAAATGAGCTAAAAGAATTTGACATCGTGGTGAAATCAAAGTCCTTGCCTGTTTATGACAGTGGAGACATGCAAGCTAATACATTCATTTCAGTTTACCTGATGAAATTTGTCCAGACACTGTAAGGAGCCAACTCACTAGGAAAGTCCAAATACAACCTACTTAACTGAAAAGAAAAGCCTGAAAATTATTTGAATGATTCACTGTAAGAAAACCCATTTTTCCATGATCTGATTATATTCAGCTGAGTTGTTTCAGTTCTGAATCTTTTGTAACACAATCCAAGTACTTTCAGGTGTTCACAGAAGGCAGCTTCTTGATTAATTTGTTACTCCTCCTACTACTATTATATATAATTCAAGATGATTAAACCTTACTTAGACGTTATCCTCTCCTTTTTCTTTTGCCTGTGATTTCTTGGGACCCAGGTCTCGCTTACAGGATTAAAGAAAGCTCAGTGCAAAAGTTGAAGAGATTTTTCTCCCTGTAAAGAGAAAATAGAGCCCCTGAAGTGGTTCAACAGAAAAGGAAGTAATGAAAAACAAATGAAATTTTTTGTTTTAGTTGAACTTGTGATTGTTGAGTAATATGTTCTGTAAATTTACTCTGATTTCCTTTCATAGGAAAGAAGAAAACATAATGTAAAATATTTCCCTTACTTCTTTATTGCCTTTAATGAAGGAACTGTTCTCCTAAGAATGATACCTCATGGGAGTCTTTGAGAAG
Source organism: Odontophorus gujanensis (assembly GCA_013399175.1). Classification (NCBI taxonomy): domain Eukaryota; kingdom Metazoa; phylum Chordata; class Aves; order Galliformes; family Odontophoridae; genus Odontophorus; species Odontophorus gujanensis. The sequence goes on from VXAB01013490.1 coordinate 93,136, forward strand.
GAAAGGATATGGAAGGGAAAGAAGAAAAAGCTTTAATTACCAGAGACATTTATAAACGTTTATAGATCGAAAAGTTGCTGTCACTGGGACAATAAATCCAATTTTATTTGAAAAAAGTTGTGAATATTTACTCTTAGTTAAAAAGTGGATGTTCAAGCAAGAGTCCCAAAGAACTCATTTTCAGAAACTGTTTACAGACATATCTGACAATAATACAGAACAGCTGAAATTGATATAATATACGGATAAAATTCTATCAATATTAAATAACTGCAATAAATTTCTCACATTTAAATGTTTTTATTTGTATTTTAAATAGAATCTACTTTGAAGAGATGTAACTGTTGGCAAAACAGACATCCAAGCTCCTCATCTTCTTTAATTTCATTAATCAATTATATTTGCACAGACGTGGACATGAAGCACAAAAGCAAAAGGTGATTGAATTCCATTTGAACTTTTTGTCTAAATCTTTACTACCTTATATCTTGAGATTTTTAACATAACTTTATGCAATCAAATGTGAGTCAGTATTGAGACAATAAAAATTAGCTGGAAAATCATGGTATGATTGTGATGCTGGAGACCACATTCTTCAGATCAGGATCACCTGTGCAGGTGACCACAACTAACTTGCTACTACTTGGTAACATCAAAATTCAGAAGTAATGACTCCAGACAACACTCCCCCTCTATTCCCGTCCTCCTTTCACCCCGCTTCACTGTTGAATGTGATGGATATCCTTTTGGCCAGTTTGAGTCAGCTATCCAGCTTCTTTAACATCCTAAGCCTCCATGATGATGGGGCAGCCTGAGGCGTAAAGTCTTTGGCTCTGTGTAAGCACTGTTTGACAACAATTAATAACATCAGTTTATTATCACCACTATTTCCATTAAAAACACAAAATAAAGCATTGTACAAGCACCTGCGGAAAAAAATAAATTCCATCACAGAAAAAATCATGACATAGAATTCAACATGTAAGTCAATTATGGAGCTCCAAATAGCGTTCTTATTTTCTTCCAGTCTTCTGTTTCAGTCACCAGTTCTAGAAAAAAAAATAGTTAAACTCACTTATTTTGTATTCTGGTAAATGAAAATGTTAACTGTGATACTTCAAATTATAGTATCCTGTTTTTAAGCGTCAAGTGGAGTTCTCTTTTAAAATGTCTTTCACAAGCTGAAAAATGATTTGGTTTAACCAAATCAAATTGTGTGTTTTGTTTTGTTTAAATACTTATGAAATACAGAGTAACACTATTCACTGATTTTATTTGGTTTCCTATACAGACTGTAGAAAGGAACGTGACTTGTCACATGTTAATATATAGGAGATTTTGTTATCAATTTGTTCTGCAAATTTGAATGGTCTGCTCACAGTGGGATTAAAATATTTACACTACTGATCGTAGATATACTATTGTAGTTTCTATTATGAAGTGATTACCGCACCCTTGTTAATTTTGAAAGAGTAACTAGAGACAAGAATGAAATCCCATCCATCCCAAAAGAAAAAATACAGCATATGAATACATTTTTGTCTAATTGAATTTTACAAGTGGTTTCCAGTGAAATATATGTATATATTCTACAAGTATGATCTTTAATAAAAACTAGTGCTTATTTAATCATGGAAGGAATATAACTGTGCTCATCTTTAAATAAATAAATAAATGCCACTGAATATTGTAGTTTGCAGTGCTTAATTTCTTTTTTGAGTGATGATTAATTTTTGTCAAGGAATCAAAGTTGACTTGTCTCTTTTATTCTCCTGACAGGAAAAGAATTGTTTGGATTCAGCACCCAGATGGGGTGCTGACAAGTGGAAGACACTGCCAGCTTTCATTAAATGACTAAAAGAAAAATAAAACCCACTTTGGAAAATAAAGATACAAAAGTTCCGTATATCTTTTTTTACTCGACTGCTGAAAATGTGTTTCTCTTGGCGTACTCTTGACTGTAATCTGAATAAATAAAGACTGTAAAAGTTTTTAAGAATGTAGACACATATCCTAGGAACCTATTTCTGTGTGATAATACTCAGCATTACCAAATGTTTGTCTAAATTAATTTATTTATAAACTTTTGAATTGTATTTTAACATGATTCAGAACTGAAACCATTCTGAGGTTACTAAATCCTATATAAATAATTATAAAGAGAATTTCTCACTAGGCAGAGTAAATTACACTAGATTTTTTAGAATATTTATGTGAATCATGGTTTCATATACAACAAGAATTCTTAACTGAGAGTTTGAGATACAAAGGATTACAAATCCAGTACTTTCTGAGAAATAGAAGGAAGAAATAGCTTGAAGATTATTTACCTGTGTGATGGACTTTCAAGCTGAAGAAACTACTCTGGCAAAAGGCAATTGGTATATAAATGCAGTTATAGAAACATTTTTCTAGTCAAAGATCTAATAAAAAGAAGGTGCATTGTGTTTCATATGGAACTAAGCTAACCCACAAGTCTATCTTCTGTCAAACCTTTCAGTGATTACAAAAAACAGTAGACTCTTCATTGCTGTCCATCTATACAAAGATCTGATTAGATATTTTCAGACTACATTGTTTGTAGTTTATACTTGTTATGGACTTGTGAATAATTGGACAAGATTCTAAGTAATGGAAAATCAAAATAAATATTCTGATGGCTACTATTTTGTACTATAAATATAGGTAATACTAAAGATAGAGGGAAGAACATAAATTATTCCGATACTGTAACTGATGAAAATTTCTTTCTTACAGCAATTCAAAATTAATATATATCCCCATGACTGTTCAGTTCATAAATTTTTTATGTTAATGCCAAATATATGATTTGTTTGGGGGTTAGTTTTTTTTTTTTTCTTGTGAATGAGTGAAAACTTACATTTTCTGTGTAGTTTCCCTTTCAGTACTGCAACGTCCTGACAGTTCATCAATGGGGAACAAATCTATTTTAGAAAATGGATTCTGTCAAAGACACCTAAGCAAAATAAATATCTAAACTGTCCAGCCTACAATAGCAAACAAGTTACAGTATGCTACTCAATAGCTAAAGAGAATACTAAGCCGTGGAATCCTGTGGCTTTTTCAAACTGTTGTAATACATACATGAAGGAGAAAATGCCATTTTGTGTACCTAGTTCTTAATTAGTGAATGAAGCAAGACACTACAGTGTTTTCCATTTTAGTCTGGCATAACAGTGAACAATATCGTATGATTCTTAAAGAAATAAGGTGATGCAAAAGAATTTAAGGTTAAGCAATTTTATTATTATTATTGTTATTATTTTTATACTATGTGATATCCTTTGAGCATGCTCAATTCTTATACTTCATATCCAGCGCAAAGCATCACATTTAATTAATTTTAGTGTTAGTATTGTCAGGTTTCTACCTCTACAAGCTTTGGTGGAAGCATGCTAATTCATATCTACATTTTTTCCACCTTATATTGTGGTTTCATACATTAGAAGCATTTTTAGAGTATGGATTAAAGGAAAAATACCTTGGAAAAACTCGAAGTACCAGTGAACTCCAAGAAGCAGTTGTCTGTTAGGTTCAGAAAGACTTAACTCTGTAACCAATGTTCTTGGAATATTGAGTTTCCTGTCACCAAAGCTGTGTAGTCATGTTAGTTCATATGACAGTATCTTCTCTCTATCTCAAAGCTGTCTTGCCAAGTGAAATAATGGTCTTTATCTTAGATGTAATTTGTCCAAAGGAGTCTTATTCTCTGGAGGCCTTCCGGATGATGGCAGTGAGATGGATGTCTGCAAAAAAGGTCCTGCTTCTTAGTGGACTAAGACAAAATAATACTGTTTTACTGGTATACCAACAGATTTATAAGACCGAATTTTATCCAGATAACCAAAAGGATGAGCAGGAAGAGCCAATTTATCTGAAGGAACTTGAAAAGTTTTGGTCACAGGATGCAAGAGAAGAGAATACAACACTGTTAACAGTGAGACCTCTGGTACTCTTCAGACATCGTGGATAGACAAAACCTACCAACACAAGGAAAAGAAAGCATCCTCAAACATCTTTCTGTCAGATCCTCTGAGCTAGTGGAAAGCAAAACAAAACAAAACAAAACAAATAAACAAACAAAAATAACAGGAAGCTCTCTATCCCTTCTTGACTTAAATTGCTATAGGAAGATATCACACTCCTGAAGGCAATAAATGTATGTTACATTTACACCTGTTTTCGTAGGTTCTATTTGATTGATTAAAATCCATAGTAGAATATTTTATCACATAATTTGGTTGGAAATCAACTTATGACTTTAGAATGTTTCCTAAAATTTAATTGTGTAAGTAGAATTCAATTACATTCAACTCTGTAAATATTATTCAATTCAGTATACTCAATTCAGTAAACATTTAGAATGCAAGAATACGCTGAAAACATTGAAAGTCCACTAAATAGAAAAGAAAGAGCAAAAGTGTACAAAAGAACAGCTGACCCAGATAGTACATCAGACTGGTTTCAATGGCACTAACTACAACTCATTGTGCAGTCAGTCATTCCAGTGAGACAGAAATTAAGCAAAGGAAAAACAAACAAAAAAAAAACATTTTTTCAAGCATATTTCTGAATTACAGGAGTTTATGATAAAAATTAGTTCAAGATAAAAACAAACATCAATTCCAAATATATATGTATTTTACTTCTTAGTGTAAAAAAAATAACATTCCTTAAAATATGAAGTGGGAGTGACGAGTGACTGAACAGCACACTTCCCTCAAATTATATTCCCATAAAGCTTGGTGAAATTACACTGAATTTTTCTTCCTATTCAAAGTAAGCTTTACATTATTTCTCTTTGTACCAGTTACATATCCAAAAATGCAGAAAACTGGATCTCAAGCTGATTGCAAAGAAGTACCTGGGTTATACTGAGATGTTGGTAACAGGGCTATAAGTATGCCTCAGCAAATAAACACCAATTTCTCATGTTCCAAAGAAATTCAACACACATTATTTCCTTGTTATAACTATTTTCTTGATAGAATAAAGCAATTTCTGCCTTTTCTTATACATACTGTACAGTGTGTCTGTGCCCAGGTGTGGGTAGGGTGCTGTAGGGCTGCTCTGTGAGGAGTGACCAGGCTGCCCCGTGCATCAGGTTCTAACCAGGTCCAATGGCCACACCACAGGGCAGGGCTGGGCCTTTCAGCCAGCATGGCAGCACCTCTGGGAATGCAATTGAGACAGGGCAAAATACTGTACATTCAGTGGAGAATGATGAAAAAACGTGAGAAACAGTCCAGTAAACACAAATAGAGAATAACAAGGCACAAACTAGAAATTCCTATGCAGTCTGCAGAGAGGACCACACTGGAGTAAGTACCTCCGCTGTAGTCTGAGGAAGACATCATGTTGGAGCTGAATTTTGCTGTATTTTTGCATTCCAGAAGAAGGATGATTCTGGAGCACAAATAAAGTGTGTGAGGAGGAAAGGGCAGCAGAGACAAAGAGTTGTGGACTGGCCACCACTTCCTCGTGGCCCATAAGCTCTGCTATGCTCGATGGGGGAGGCAGAAAAGGAACTTCGGAAAAAGGAGGGTAAGGAGGAGCAGTTTTAGTTTTATATTTCGTTTACTTTCTGTTCAAGTTTTTGAATTGCCAATAAATTAATTTTCCCAAAGTCAAATTTTCCCAGTCAGATTGGCCGTGAGAACAATCTTCTGCTCCCTGCCCCTGAGAACTTAAAACCAGGCACCAATAAAATAAGATGGCCTTGGAAAGTGCAGGTAGGACCGCGATGGTGTGGCCTACTTGCACCTTGGGGGAGATTATGGGAGGTGGGGCGTTCGGTAGTCCCTCCGGTAATTGGTACATGGCCTACTGGGATCGTGGTCAACACTCCAGTTTTTATTGCTAAGGGGACCCCTATCATGTCTCTGTGGCAGATCAGGACACCCCCTTTGGTACCTGATACAGTCATGCAGCCACAGACATCGGGTCAAAAGGTTTGGTACAGGCAGCCAGGGCATGCCCTGTACAAGCTGAAGTGTTGACCCAAGACAGGAATACGGCCTATATCTTACCCTGGAGGGTGGACCTTCCCCTCTAGGTACCTTTGGAGCACCTATATTACTCTCTGTGAGTCTATGGGTCGCCAGAAGGAACCAAATAATGCTATAAGATCATGTGCAAAATTTGGTGATGATCTACCCAGGACTGAAGGAGCATAGGATGGACCTGTACCATGTGATCGCATGCTTCCAGTAGACACCACCGAGTACTGGCCCAAAGAAGAATACCATTTATATACCAATCATCACTTGTCCTGGATTACATCGATATGCATCGCGACGGGCAATTGTGTAAGCATCGCAATGTACTGGGTCTCTGTATTAAGGAGGGCTCACCCTATAGTTACTTGATCAAGTGGTTCACATCGTGAAGAGGTGGAGTGTATGAGAACTGTTGAATCACGGCCTGAACCACTGATTGATCACCTGAGGTGAGTACTGAGTCAGCTACAGGGGCACAGGTGAAGGTGATATACCTGTGTGACTGGAAGGGGTGGAGCCTGGCTCCACCTCTCCCAGACCCCATTTAAGGGCTGACCACCACCAGGGAAGGATCTCTTCTTGGAGATCCATCCTGTGTGGAGTCAATGGTGAGCCTCCACAATCTTAAAGGTGAGCCACTTTCTCTTTTTGCTAGTCGTCTGTATACCATCTACGTAAGCCTACCAAAAATATACCATCTTCTGCACTATTTTCCTGGAGTGCCATTCTTGGGGGTTATTTGCCCTACACATGGAAATGCTTAGGAGTTGTGTCTAGAGACAGGAGGTCTCCACAGTTGGGGAAATATATATATATATAATATGATGTTTACTTGGAAAAAAGAGTTCTACTGAAAAAGACTGAAGGATTTT
>VXAB01013490.1:101330-129110 GCA_013399175.1 Odontophorus gujanensis
GGGGGGGGGGGGGGGGGGGGGGGGAGGTAGGTAGGTTGAGAGTGAAGGAGTGAAGTTGAGCTTTGGTGAGGAAAAAGGGTGGGAGCAAAGAGTTTTTTGCTCTCCATATCCTACTCTTATATGGCACAAATTGCACTAATCTTCCTCAAGCCTGTATTTCCTATGGTGATAACCAGTGAGTGATCTCTCTGTCTTTATCTCAATGCACAGCCTTCTTCACTGCAATTTCTCTCACTGACTTAATGAGGGAGTGAGAGAACAGCTTGGTGAGCACCTTGTAAACTACCAAAGTCAACACACCACAAAATCATAAAAGTGAAAGCACACCCAGCAAACATTAACTTGTTTTCTGTCCCAAAATAACCACACTAATGAAGTAGAGCTGCATTTGTTGCCAGTGGCCTAAAGAAAATAGTAGCTAGCAGAAGGCCTTATAGCAGTTGTGTCCTATGTTAGTCAGGCAAGGACCTGCAAGGACCCAGGCTTCGTTTGTTAAGCTTGTTACTAACTCGTTGTAAGAACCTATTTTGTAAATCAGATGCTGAGGATGTTCTATGATGCATGATTTGAACAAGTAGCAATTGCAAAAGCTTTGGAAATACTGGAACAGGTTTAAAACCCCATAGACGTAAAAATTCACTAATGGGTAAATTATACTCTTTGAAAATAAAACCACAACGTTGATAGAGGGAAAGATTGCTTCTCTTTTAAGAAAAGAAGCAAAAGGAAGCGCATACAACAACCAGATGAACAACAGGATAAGGCAGCTGTCCCAGGTTAGGAAAGTGGTATCCAGGCTGGGCATGTAATGTGGGGATGGTTGCCATCTGAGAATGAGTGCCAGAAACTGAAAATTACCTAGAAACTCATCTTATGAAAAGATTAGATTTAATAACTGGAGTATTAGAATGAAGATCTCTGGTTTTGTATTATTATAGCTACGCTGACAAATTTTCAGATCTGATGACTTCGGTGATTGAGAAGATCAAGGGCTGCATCCATCAGGCTAACTACACAGCATCAACTTCATGGTATTGCAGCTAATGTATGATATGGTAGATTAATGCTTTAAAAATGTATTAATAATGTTGTGTAAGAACTAATGTATGTTGGTGATATTTAGTAGTGAGTAAAACTACCTATAAGCATGAAATATGTTGTAAAAGAATGTCAGTCTAACATGTTCGGGTTTTTTTTAAAGTTTTAAACTGGCCTGACTTATGAGTCTATATAAACACATCCAACCCAGCGAGTTCTAATTCCTTATCTACAATATATACACCTAAATGTTTCTGCATATATGTATGTGTGTGTGTGTTTATGTATTGCTATGTAAGTTTTAACGTATCTACTGTGAAAAGAGAGTGATGCTGATGAAGACTTAGATTGGCCAAATCACCCTTGGGGGCCTTATGTCATATTGATAAATGAAATCATGCAGAGACCACTCTCTGACCATAAGGACAGCTGGCAGAAGCTCACTAAATCCACACTGTACAGAATTTGGCCCAAGGCTTCTTCAGGGCCCATATGGTGGCTCTACAGCCATAATAAGTAACTCTAATTCTGTGTGTGTGAAGGAGTTGGTTCTGTTCAAAGGGAGGCAAGAAATAGAAGAGATCTGTTACAGTTTATTACGAAGATATTTTCACAGTAATAAACCAATAGCTTTTATGGCCAGCCCTGGTGTGTGGGTTGAAGTCATGTTGCGGGTATTAGAAGATACAGAGCCAGCTAAGCTGATACTGGAATACCTTGTAGGGCAAAGAAAGACAGATGGTGCAGTCTTCTCTCTTCTGTCTATGGCAAATGATCCCTAGCATATGTTAAAAACTAAATCATGCCCAAGCAATGTCTTGGAAAGCATAAATGGAATGGCTCAAAATTTGTCAGAGAGCATAAAACAGTAAAGCAATATGGGTGATCAGCAGTTCAGTGCTGACTCTGCCTCCTGCCCTGTTTTATCTAACAGTACAGATGTAACCTATCCGTCTTCTTTGACAGAAGAGAGAATTTTGGGTGAATAGATAAGTTTAGTGAGGAATTCTTTTATTTTTGATTGTATACTTCAGAGTCTAATGAAATTAAAGATCAAGGAGCTGAGAAGTTAGGTCACTGAGTCCAAAATCTGTAAACTCATAGTTTGATTTATTTGAGACTTTTTAATACGTAGAGTTATACATTGTTCATGAAATACCGGATAGCTTTGTAGAATAAAAATGAAAAGAAGGGCTGTTTAAAATATAAAGGTGCATCGTGATACTTTGGATTTCTTTCTTTTCTTTTTGTTTATTCTTTGCTGCATGTTTGAGCCATCTATATCTCACTGAGATACTACTACTAATTTATAACTTTTTTATTATATAGACAGCCTAAAAACATTCGTGTGTCAAAGACTGTTGAGGGTTTTGCTATCAGCACAGCAGTTCATAAGTGTTCAGAGCCTCAAGTTTATTTAAGATAACATCAGTACACACTGCACTGTATAAATCTTTAATAAAAAGTAAAGAGAAAATTACATCAGCAACATGTTCTTACGCTCCTCAGGCAAGTGCCTCAGGTGAGGTGAATTGAGTGCTCTGTGCGTGGAACTAATGTTAAATGTCACGGGGATCCTGTGCATGGACTAAATGCTGTGGGCCACTAGGTCAGATCTGTTACTCACACAATCAAGAACATTATTTGATGTGTGCTTGAACCAGAGGCTTCAGTGGATAAATATGAAAGAAAAGGAAAAAAAATCATGTTTCATTCTAACTGCATTGTAGATGAGTAAACATTTTTGTCGCTTTTTTGTCTTGTTTTGTTTTTGTAATAATCACATGTCATCTACAGACTTCAGGCTCAAGGCTCCCTCCCTCCTAGGCCACAGTCGAGCTGAGCTGCCTTCAGCACTTGCCTCGGAGCTGAGTGCTGCTGACTGCCTGCCTAAGCTGAACCTTCTGTAAACACTCTGGCAAAGCCTGGGAGTCACTGCCCAACAAGCAGATGTCCCTATAGGCTGAGTATGGGGTAGGCTGCTGGGCCATGTTCACTCTACTGGGGGCAGCCAGGAGGCAGCAACCTGGAGTGAGGAAACACATCACAATAAAACCAAGTAGACTCCAAAATGTAGGAGAAGCCCTCCTTCCACATCATACACTCTCAATTGAAGGCCTTGGGACACTAAGGATTCCCTGTGATATCCTTCACTTCTACTGGAGCAAAATATCTCTACTGAACAAAGAAAGGGCTAAATATTAATATATCTTCTGTATAACAATTTAAAGTGTATTAGTGAGACTTTACTAATTTATACTCAGAGTTGAAGCATTTCACAATGTGAATAAATAATTATTTGTTGCATTTTAATTAGATGTTTAAGATGTTAATATTACAAAGAATTTCACTGTGTCACATATATGCTGTGTCCCATTTCAGCCAAGGTATAACACCATTTGTCTCGCTTCAGTTTATAGGAGGGAGAGGAAGTTCTTTTTATTTATGTGTACCCAACGGTGAGATTAAGACACAACAGATCAAATGTTAGCCCAACCAGCTTACTACAAATCCTAGTTTCTTAGGGAGATGGGGAAGGGAGGATGGGCAATAGAAAAGAGACAGGAAATAAGAGCAAGGAGACTTTCTAGAAAGCAAGACAGAGAGAGACTCACCACCGGGATTCCAGTGCTGCTCATAGTTCAGACATTGATCATCAGTAGCAATGGGTCGTCAGAGGTTGTGTTTGTTTAGTTGATGATGACTTCTGTTCCCAGTGACAATACAAACTGTGGTTGTGTCAGCTCTCTTAGGAGTGGCAGCTTCTAGTCTGTGGACCACAGCAGTAACTTCTTTGTTCCCATCTTCTGGGCCTTGCCAGCAGACAAGAGGAAGCATGGAGGCACCCATTTATATCATGCCTTCACAGGACACAGTGGTATCATCCCCCAGTCTCCCGTAGGAAGCTCGAGTTATTTGGTCACAGGACAGATCTTTCACACTCTCTTCCAAAGGCAAAAAGCTCCAAAGAAATGCTTTCAGATGTACAACTATCCACAAAGTGTTGTCAGACACAGTATGGTGACAACCACCACTTGCCTCCTAGATCACTGTGGCAAGAAATGCCTCAGAAAGCGAGCTTTGAGACAAAGAAAGAAAAGAAGGGTTCAGACACCCTCAGTTAGAAGTTAACTTATACTAATGAATATAAATGAGTGTTATAACAGATTGAAAATTTTTTCCTCCTGAAAATATTTGTAGTTTGGATAGTTTCCTTGTGAAAGTGATATTACTAAATTGTAATCAGTCTGTCTTTATGAACACTTAATGATTGCTTGTAGAAAGAGTAGCAGTAAAAATAGAATTTATAGCAGATTTAAAGTACTTCAGAAAAGATAAAAATGATCTTGATTTTAATTTATTTTTCTAAAATAATTAACATTAAAAATAAACTACTTGAAAAATCTTTCAATCTACTCTCACAATCATGGATTCATCCATAGTACAAAGAATCTTTGTCTAATCATGTTCAAATGGATTCTCATTACCACACTGAAGGAGTTTGGCCCTCCCAAATAAGATTTCTCATGTCTAGCTTAATGAATAGTGCACTTCACTGAAGAAACAGATTACAGATTCATTTGGATTGTCAGTGATAAATACACTGACTGCTGAATATGTGCAAGTATCAATAATGTGAATAATGCAACCAACCACAAATGTATTAAATTATGGAATAACTCAACAGAGATTTCTAAGCTTCCTGAGGAGGCACTCAGTATAACTGAGTGTGCAAATCTCACTCAATAGATGTCCCTGTGGCTGGGGAAAAGAGAGGAAAACCCACTGGCTTGTCTCAGAAACCACTGTTGTCAACCCGATTTCTCTGCAATGCTATCTTCCCTCAAATTTATTCTCTCCATTCTTTTCATTAATCTTTTCTTACTATCTAGTGGAGCTTGAATCAATTTTTGTTAGATTGGTGTGACAGAAAATTTAAAAGCTTCTGACTCAGGATGACCATTACACAGTTAATCAGTGTTATTGTACCACTAAGTGTTCATTCCTCTGAAGTTATTGCAGAACCTGGCCACAGTGTTTACATCCTCTCCACTCTCCCTGCATACCGCATTCCCGTGGTGCTGCTAATAATCTAAGATTTGCAGGTCTTATTTTGCTTAGGGAGCTATCATGGAACAGACTCCTTTCATTCACTGCATTCCACTTGGGAGACATCTTAAATGCTGTAACTTCTCTTAAGAGTGGGACATCTCAATAAGACATCTTTAATAGTTACACCACATAATCTGTGCCAAGACTATAGTCACTCAGGCTTCACAGTATTTAGAAGGAACTGGGGAGATCACAGGTGGTCTTCCTATGAGGACTAGCACTCAAAAGGACTCATGTACTGGCCAGGCCAAAGCAGGGCACAGGAGGCCTGGAGGAGTGTACTGCCACACTGATGACTTTGAATAATAGCAAGCTACTTGTCCTGTTTATGAATTACAGTCCTTTAATAAATAACAAAAATTCTGTTTTAATTTTCATCACGTACTCACTTGCTACTGTTCTAATAGAACACACTTTCACAACTATTAAGTGTCCTCATGTTAAACTCTTAAACACTTTCAGTCTTTTCCTTGTGTATCATCTTTTTTTTTGTGATAGCATATCTGTAAATGAATAAAAATCATAGAGTATAAATTGATTCTAAATACTGCAGTAGTAATGTGCATCACTATTTTCTATCTTGCTTCTTTATCACAAAATCATTCATTTGGCTTCATCCTTATCACCCCCAGGATAAGATGGTAAATTTTACATTTGCAACTGAAATTTTTTCTGATAGGGAAGACTTGCTTTTCATGTTACAACAGAAGACACCACATTCACAAATACTGTTTAGTATCCACATTGTTCTTTTCTATTTGAATTCATTTTCCTTTTCATTTGAACAATTTATTTTAACCTGTTTAAGTTTGCTATTCAAATACTGTTTCTGATCACTCTAAAATTACACATAATCCATGATTTCAGTTAAATTGTTATGATTTTTGTGAAGTTTTCAATGCACAGGTGAGTTTAATTAATTTTGGAAAACCACATCTCTCAGATATCCCACATTTTATTAATCTGTTTTATTATATTGCACTATTTACACAATTTAAGTATACATGCATTTAGACAGGAACTACTGACAGTTTTTCCTTATCCTGGCATAGATTTACCACAGATAAGACAGAGCATTCACAAAATATTGATATATTCCTAAATGAATCAATTTTTGTTGCCTTCCAAGAAGATTCATCACAAAACTGCAATTAATCTTTGTCTATAAAATAGATTAATAAACCTAGTTCTGTTTTCAAGTCAACAAAGGTATCTGACCTTGATAGTTTCAGAGCAGAGGTTAATAAACCTACAAACAACCTGTCTACTTGACATGTTTAATGCTTAAATTTGGAAATGCTGACATCCTGAGTCATCAAGAGTAGTTGCTTTTAAAGGATTATAAGGGAAGAAGAGCAAGATCTCCTAAGGAATTTAGGCTGTGCTGAATTCCTAGAGAACTATTTGCACTAAAAAAGGGAAAGGATTTGCAATCTGATTTTTCATGAAGTGCTCTTGGGGCTGGCTAACTAATCAAACAGGATTCATTTCTAGAGAATATCTGATGTGATATTCTTTATAATAAATATACATTTGGTTCCAAAGACTAATTTTTTTTTTTCTTTTAAAGCCAAAATGCATTTGTGCAGTGTTAATGAGGCTAATTACTTATGGTATTGGTTTAGGGTTGAGATTTAAAATGGTATCTCCACGTGGGACACAATCTTTCAAAATTTCCTGTATTGTAACAGCCAGTTTGGATGGAGCCCTGAGCACCCTGATCTGATGGTTAGTAACCCTGCCCACAATAGAGGATTGGAACTAGAAGGTCTTTCAGGTGTCTTCCAACCTCAGCCATACTATGATCCTATCATTCTATCAATCAGATGCACTCTAAGTCAGAAAGACCATGTCTTCTGTTATTTCCTCTTACAACAATGCATGAAAAGGACAACTTTCTGGTTTCTCAACTCTTTCAAAGTTTAATTACACTCTTTTAAGATTAAGGCCAGTATTCACTTAAAGGAATGAGATCACAGAATCACACAGAATCACAGAATTGTTGTAGGGGTTGGAAGGGACCTCCAGAGATCATTTAGTCCAACCCCCCTGCCAAGGCAACTCCCTAGCCCAGGTTGCACAGGTAGGCATCCAGGCAGGTCTTCAACACCTTCCTTCCACTTGGAGGAATTCAGTTCCATACCTTTGCTTGGTATGCTTTTCTACGTCAGATGACTCCTCTTCTGCACAACATAAGGTAACAGTATATTGGTGGAAAGATTAAACTTCTACTGCCATGCCACCAACGTCTGCCTCTGATGTTGTAGGCTAACATATAAAGAAGGAGGCATTATTTTCAGATTCACTCTTATGCTTTGTTAGCCCATATGTACGGCCTTGTGAAAGATTATCAGGGTGTCATCCACTTCAAACTAGGTAAAAATTTCTAAACTAGCACTTTGAACAGTGTCCTTTCAGCTCAACTGGAATTCCAGATCTAAACCTTTCCCTCCTGTTCTCACACTGGCTACAAGCACAAAGCTTATTGTTGAAGAATCAGTCTGATTCACATACCATCAGGCATACATTCTTCACAACACTTATGCCATCTCATAAATAGAAGTGTACTAGTCTGGTTTAATTCATATAATTATATAATGAGCACATTCTAAACAAGCAATACAACTCAGTAGAAGGAGCAATGAATAATCATCATCTAAGTCAAACTGGCCTTCACACTTCCATGTTTCTTAGTTGTCTCTCAGTGATTTTCAATTATGGAAGTGTTAAAATATTCTGCTAGAAAGCTTATTTGCATTTAGATCAGCTCACTAGAAAAAAGGTAAACAATGTATTATGTAGCAGACACGAATATATGAAGGGCCTTCATCTGATGTAAAAATTATGCTGTTGATCCTGCAAAGCCTTTGGCTTTATACACTAGTTTCAGTGAGAATATCCATATTGTATATATGATTAAGTGCATGTTTAAATCTTCAGAACTGGAGAGAGACAGATCAGAACCAAGTCATCAAAGGCTCTTAAATGTGGAGAACAAAACTCCAATCTTTTTTTTTAAATAAAAATGCGAATGCAATAAAAGTACATAACCATTCAAAATAAGACTTGGCACAAGTATTTGCAGGAGGGTTTAAAGTTGCACTGACAGCAGAGAGAAGGACCTCATGTTAGCTACAGAAATTTAAGAAATACTCATAATGTATAGAAATAAGAATTTCAAGTGCTATACTTCGGTTCATTAAAGATCTAAAGGCAGAACTTTTACATGGACAGAATAATGGGGGAAAATTTTATGAAATGTATCATAGAAAGAACAGACATACTTATAAATGACAAATGGAGGTGAATTATGAATTGAGTAGTATAAAATATAAAGAAGATCATGATATATTCAGATAAGTCCTAGTGGTTTATAGAGCTAATAGCATTTAGGAGCATAGGCATTTATTGGAATAGACATAATATGAGGTGAAAACATGAATGATGGATATATTACAACCAGAAGTTTTAGAAGGAAGAGGAAAAGCTGAGGTGATATGCTCTGGAAACCAGAAAACTGACACAAGTAAAGATAACCACTTTCATAGTGAATGCAGTATATAAAACAGTTGAAATGCTAAATTTTACTCATGTTGCTGAATCAATATTTATTGAAATTGTTTACAGTTAGACATGAATAACTACTAAAATGAATGTTTGATTTCAAGCAGATCATATCTGAAGGAAACATTTACAAAGAAATTTTAGTGTTTATAAAAAGTTTGCTCTATACAGATATCTTGAATGATTTAATGTCATATGTATATCAAGTTGATAGAAATAAGCATTCTCTAAAGTTACTGGGTAAATCTTCCTTTAAGAACTGTTAAATGAAAAGGAGGGTTGTGACTTGCAGACTCTGAAAAGAATGTTAAACAATATGTTAAGAATATTATGAATGCAGAGGGAGATGAATGAGAATCTGAGAAGAATAATGAAAAATAGTAAAACAGATAAAGAGGATATTAGAAAAGAAAAATAAAATTGAAAGAGAGAGGTGTATTAAGAAATGCTAGCCACATTTCTAAAAAGATTTTGAACTCTGCAGAATAAGAGATCAGTGGAGGATGAAGTTGAAATTTTCAAGATGGAATAAGATACAAAGTAAAAGAAAATAGGAGAAGAGATAAACCATTAAATTGGCATTTCTTCCATGGACTGCTCAGTATTTATGAGTTAACAAGTAATATTGTACTTTGATATTTTCTGAGTGTCCTGAATCTTGAAGGCTTTCAAAGTCAGCTAAGTAGCATCCTGTTTGTGAACTCTACAACAAACCCAGAGGAGCAAAAATTTCACCTCGTTTACAAAAATGATACAAGACTTAAATATGCACACACACATATATATGAAGTTGTATTAAAACAGAGGAATTTTCCAGATGGCATCTTACTTCAGGTAAGATAAAGCTGGGCTCACCTTTATATGGTACATAGGGCCTAACAGACTTTTTATAATATAATCCATTTTGCTTCAAATTCATGAAGAATACTTGCTAACTTAAAAATCCATGAAAAGAGGAAAAGTTGATTATGAACACCTGCCAGTATAAAGGAGTACTAGATCAGAAGACTGGTATCTTTCAGAAAAAGGGACAACTAAAAGGCCATTGTTTATTTACAATCAATTTCAACCTGTAAGACAAAACAGCTGTTTTTTTTCTAATTTAAATAAAAGCATTAAGAAAATGAATGACTGAAAAGAAATAAGAATAAATATTACAATACCCTAAGAGTTTTTTTAATCATCATGGTTTAGATCTTGAAAAGTATTTGTTTTAATAGTAAGCTCCTCTTTAAATTCTTCTTTGTGTTATACAATTTATAAAATGTTATGGGAATCTGGCCAAATGTTTCTATTTGATACACTTCAATATGAGGGGCCATAAGCATCTTTAAAAATCCAGAAAGAGCCTTGAAATCCTCAGGCCTGGGACTTGCACAAGGGAAACCAAAGAATTTCAGAATACATTCTCCTTACCTTATACACTGAGTAGGGAGCAAATAGAGCCTTGTAAAATCAAAAGCTGCCTAAACTGGCAGCTTTCTTTCTAGTGGAGAATAATATTAAAACACTTACGACAAAGAAGTATCATAAATCCCATTTCATTATTTTAATGAATGTTCTCATTCTGAAGAGTGATTAAACTTGTGTTCCATTACTTTTCTTCACCACAGAAAGCAACAATCAATTCTTTCTTTCAGAAAATATCAAATAATAGAGATTTCACTTCTACCTTTCATGTAATGATTTGTTAGGTGATGTTAGATCACCACTGCCTATTTTATTACTTTTTGTATTTTCTGCTGAAGATGATGTACATAGTATAAAGCAAAAAGCTGTGTAACTTTTGTTTCATTCACCTGGGGTACTCATTCACATGAAAAGAGGTAGTTTAAATGCACATTCTGATCCCAAGTGTTGCATGTCCACCCATTAATTTTTTTTCTTTATCCTTAAGAAAACACACTATAGTCTTTAAAGCAAGAACTAGAAATTTTGTTGTTCAGCCCACCACATATAAGGCATAAATCTTAGACTTTCATCTAGGTTGTCTTTGACTCATGAATTTTAAACATAACTTTTATAGGAAGTGTTTAAAGTCCCATCTATTTTACGGATTTTAATCAATAATAGGGCAAATTCTTTCAAGATTTGGAAGAACCTTTTCTCAGAAAAAGAACTGAACTTGAATTCATTAACTTAACATGCTAAGTCACTACTTCATCATATAACTGGAATAAGTAGTTACTTTGTTACGAGGCTCAAATATTAGGCTTAAAACATAATAAACTTGTTATCTGTTTTGACAGATTCCTAATTATCAGTTGCAGATAAGGTTAAGGTATGAAGTAAGTACTGCTTTTATTTATCTATTACAGGTATGTAAATTTAAATCACTACTTGAAAATTCATGTATTAGGAACACATTTTTGTACTATCACTCACAGCCCCAAATTGCACATAAAAAAGCACAACAACAAAACAAACAGACAAACAAAAAAGCAACAACAAAAATCTCTCCTTATTAAATTTATAATGTTAGTAACTAATAATGCAGACTTTGAAAACCCAAAGGACTGCAGTTAAAATACTGTTAGAGGAAGAGAAAAGGAAGCAGGGGATAATGAATGTTTTTGAGAATTTTTGTGTGAACTGATTCATTACTGCATGTCTTGCTTAATGTCTTCTCTGGATAGAAGTTCATTGTAACTGCATTTTTATCTGTGCTCTCATATTCTTGAAGTGGAATATGTTTTCATGTATAGTTGTGTTTAGATCCCATTCTGAGGTGAAATTGAGAAAAAATAAAGCTTGTTTCTCTTTCTTTCCCTTTGGAAGTTTACAGCATTCACACTGTTTGCAGAAAGAACAGTATTTAATTTGGAGGGGTTGCTCAAAATTATAGCGTAGCCTTAATGTCATTTCTTCTATTCCATGCCTTGATCAGCTGTAATAGCTAAGTCCCAGCAGACATCCATCTATCTGGAATTCAATTGTATGAAAGCAAAAAGCTTATTCATAATTTCCACTCTTGTCTTGAAGTGGATATTTATACACAAATTGAGAAAGCACACAAAAAACAGAATCACCTGCAACTCTTTCTAAATGTAACACTGTTTGCCTGTATCAATCGGAATCAGTGTTCAGGCACTCTAAATTGTGTGGAAAAACATTTGCCAAAGAGAAGGTTCTCCCTTTTTGGAGAATAATTTACATATATATACATACATTCATGTATACATAGAAATCATACACACTGAAGATAAACCATATTTAAAATAGGCTGAACATTAGTATGCTTACTGGTTTCTATAAGAAGCCTGAAAAGAATCAGTCATTATTTCTTCACTTTGATCATAAATGTACCTTGTACCCTGAGAACATTAATGAAAAAACATATTCCACTACTTGCTAATCTATTTTTTACTGCCTATTTATGATTTGTTAGTAAGCATGATGAATAATTCTAAATTGAATAGACTGCTTTCATCCCAAATAATTCCTTTGCTAATTAAGATTATTCAATGTAAATATTCTGTACCTGAATAAAAATAAATCCTTTAGATTTTTGATCAAATTTGTTTTGAGAAACGATTTTATTTATTTGTTTATTTAAGTGTATTGTGTTTCCTCCCTCCCTTCCCTCCCTTCCCTCCCTTCCCTTCTTCCTTTCTTTGGCACACATTCCTAACACATATCACAACCCCACAGTCTGAGCTCTCTAGGTTGAAACACCAAGCATGGATAAACTATTTGATTTATTTAGAATGAATTCTATTAGAAATAAAATATAATAATCTCTAAGTTAACTCTCTTTGTTCTAGTCCCCAATTCCTCAAACAGAAATATGTTAAGTCATCCTATATTAAAAGTGCTCACAATCTTCCTCAGTGAGACCATAGTTTATGCCGCTTACAGCACTTAACTGTTTTATCTATTATTGTAGCCATTCCAGTGTTACATGATTTATATTACTGATTTGGTGTGATAGACCTGGTATCAGTTTCATCAAATGCTTTTCAGACTACACTTTAAAATCAATGCATTTTTGGAAAGGTCTTTAGAATGGTCTTGAACAATGAAGTTCTTTACAAAGCTCCCACAGGCTATTAGCCCACTATAACATAGCTTTAAATGAACAGAGAAAGGGAACCAGGCCAGAGAGTAAGCTCAAGACTTACACCTTCCTAGAGCCAGCATTTACCACATTTCCCAAATAGAAAATGTGACTTAACTGAATATGCCAATTGTTCTTGCAGATTAGGATATTTTCTATTAAAAAATATTTTCTCTATAGATGCTTTGTATATCTCTTCATGATAAGAAGACCGTAGACCACAAAATATGATTGTATCATATTTGAATCAGCCTGACATTGCAGGGCTTGAGGACGCATCTGGGTTCACTTTGGATAGAGTTATGAGCTCAATTTAGCACTTCTTTTTCATTTACCTTTCTGAGTTAGATAGTAGGAATGGTCTGGCAAACTAATAGAGTCACTGTGTAAAAAAACAATAGCTTTTTGTTTGTATTAAGCCTGGGGAAGGCTGATAGTCCACTTCCAAAGTTTAGCTGTGAAGTTATGAGATGGACACATATGTAAATGTAAATTCAAGTTACCTAAGACCAAGGAGGTAGTCATGTGATGAGCTAAATTTTGCCCTCATATGACCCAGGGTGCTGACTAATTTGCTTCTTGAAGAAAACCAGCACCATTTAAGCTGGGCCTCAGGGGAATATTGGAAGGGGAAGCAAAACACCAGGAGACAGAAATATGTAGAAGAAAGCTTATGTTCAATAATTTAAACTGTTTTATTAATGACATATTTCTATATTAATCAGGTAGTCTGGACTGCTAAGTTATTATCTGAACTACTAATAGTTTCTTAGCTCAATATATTGATTACATCCTCTTTATTTCCACAATAAGATTTACAGAGTACTAAGAACACTGCTATCATTTTAAATTAAGGATATGTATCTGATGGCATAGTGTGATCTGCCTTGTAATAAAACTTTTTCTGCTTTAGAAGTGTCTTGGTTTTGTCTGGGATGGAGTTAATTTTCTTTATAGTGGCTGATATGGTGATTTTTGGATTTAGGTTGAAAATGGAAACACTCCAGTGTTTTTGGAGCTGTGCTAGGCAGTGCTTACACTGTCATGCACTTTTTTGCCTTATGTTGCCCTGTAGGAGGGGAGGCTGGCATTGCACAAGGATCTGGTACAACAGTACAGTTGACCCACAATGTGCAAAAGTATATTCCATATCATATGACATTATGCTTACCAATAGAACTCAGGGGAGTAGGCTGGAGGGCTGCTGCTGCTCAGGGTCTAGCTGAATATCAGTTGAGTCATCGTAAGCAACCGCACTGTATGCCACTTGTTTTGCATTTTATTTTTATTTTTTCTACTGAATTATCGTTATCTCAAACTACCACTTTTAATTTTTTTCCTGATTCTCTTCCCCATTCCACTGCTGTGTGTAGTGGGAAAGTTCTCTGTGAACGTGAGGAAATGTCCATCTTCAGCTTCCTGCCAGGTTAAACCACAACAAAAACAGACCAGGTCTTTCAAAATCCTTGATAAATTAACAGAAACAGCAAATTTGAGAAATAGTATTAGACATACTAACAACTGCTTGCCATTGAGATTACAATTTGTCCAGGCTCAGTATATTGTGTTCTTGTAATCCACTAGAGCTTAGTTTAAGCCTTGCTAGTTGATGATCTCCCATGAAACCCAATCCTAAATGTAAATTATCACACAGTACGAATGTGAGGCAATTAAGAATGTCAGTCAAATAATACATGTGTAGCTTAATGACCCACATTTGTGGACATACCAGATCAGTTCTAATACAGTACTTTTCATTTCTTTGATATTCTGTAAAGTTTTACAGTATGGTTAAAATAGCCTTAGAGTGATGGAAGAAAACCCTTGAAAGTATGGAGGAAAACAAGGTAAATCAGCTTTTGAAATATAATTTGTCCAGAGACTGTAAAAAAAGTAATAATTGGAGATGAAGTAGAATAATTATAATATCATCTTCATGGTTACATAAAAGGTTTGTCTCTTAGAAAGCATCAAGCATAAGGATGGTATAATTTATCATAAATGAGAATAATAATTATCATAATGAGAATAATAAAAAAATAGATAATATTCAATTTTGGAATTCTTACTTTTAAAATTGCAGTTTAACTGACTCCACTACGACCAGATGCTCAACCACATGAGTTTCCTCTTCAGATATTTCATTTAATTATTAAGGCTTTGTGATTGCTGTTCTGTTTTTAGAAGAGTAGGAAAATTAGCCGAAAATAATGCAACTTATGTGGTTATGTACCTCTCTTCATATGTTTTTTCTTCTGGCCTATCTTAAGAATTCACTTTTCTTTCATAA
This sequence comes from Odontophorus gujanensis, assembly GCA_013399175.1. Taxonomy (NCBI): domain Eukaryota; kingdom Metazoa; phylum Chordata; class Aves; order Galliformes; family Odontophoridae; genus Odontophorus; species Odontophorus gujanensis. Next base: position 116,393 of record VXAB01013490.1, read on the forward strand.
TAGAATTAGTTATAACTGAAATATTGATTTCTTTTGCCACAGATGCTTCTTTAACTTAGCACATCTGTCTTTTGATCTCCCTCTCTAGTTTTAACCGAAACATTTCCAGTTTCTTAAATGTGAGATTTAAGGTTTTTTTCATAATCTTACCACAAAGCAGAATCAGCAAAACTGAATTACAACAAATCATCTCTTTTCAATTCTTAAAGTATAACTTTTATATTTATATAAATGTATTGTTGCACACTGCTCAGTTGTGCTTTATGACACCTGTTTGTTGTTTTCAATGTTCTATTTGTCTGTAAAACAGCTTGTAGTAAAGAATCCTTATTGGGTGTAAATAAGCATAACAGTTCAAATCCAAAGCAACTATGTCAAATTATATCAATCTTAATTCTAGCCCATTATGCTCCATCAAATATCTACTCCATCTCATTTATATCAGGAGAATAAGCTTCGATTTTCATTGTCTATTAAATTTTAACCTGAAATTATTACCTTTTAGCTTTCATCTTTACTCCATTCACAGCTGTTGAGGCTTTTGTATACTCTGGTATCAATTCTAAGAAGACTTTATCAAGTAAATTGCAACCGAAGTGTCTTAGAGATTTCTCACTTCTTCCAGGCATGTAACTTTCATGGCACTAGCCTCTAATGTTAGCAGATTTAATTATTTTCCTTTGACTTCTATCATATAGTTCCTTTTGTTCCTATAACATACCTTCATAGGGAACATGACAGCTTGTATACTTCCCTGTCATTTTCAGCATCAAGAACTCATCTGACTCATCTGAATGTTGAAAACATTTTTTTTTTTCTGACTTTATTTTTGATCAAGATGTCTTGCTACTATATTCATGTGTTATATTATTTATGTAATCTTTCCCATAGATACTTTAAAGTAAGGGTTTCTTTTGCACAAAAATGGCATAACAATTATTACAGGTATATACAAGTACTGCAAGTGAGCGTTACTATCAACATATTGTAGGATGTAGGCATTATTTCTACATAGCATACAGACTTTTGTAATACTGTGAAAAAGTATCACATTCCTACCTTAAAGTATCTCGCAGAGCTATACAATAGTATCACAGAATTCAATTTAATTCTTCTGCTGCAACAGAAGATTGTTTTGCAAAACTTAAGAAGCACCCAGAACATGGTTCGTTTTCCATGAATTTCCTTCCCTCTGTGTAGCACATTGGAGGCCTTTTTGTTACAGTATATGGTTGCATTGCATCATGATGAGTTTTCTTCAGACAGATGTCTTAAGAGTGACACAGCTTTATTTATGATAAACTCTGCAATAATAGCTGAAGAAGCTCATAACTTCTGAAAACATTAGAAGATGTGTAGGGACATTATACCTAAAGGAAGAACAACATTTATCTGCTTAGCCACTGAGTATAAAAGTAAGATTATAAATTTTTTGAATGATATTCTAACTCTGCCCAGGGACTACATAATTATCTAGAATCTTGCTTGGTAGCTGTCCTGCCAACATGATATCCCCTGATACTTTGCAACTTTATGGTGGAAACAACATCCTTGCCTTGACCACTTTTTTTGCATATTGAGGCTATTTCACAAGGAGTGCAAGCTTCATGGCTTTCTTCTACCATTGTTTTTCGGCTGCTATACTTCTTTACATGTCCTTTCTTTTGTAATGAGTCAGAAGACCAAATTTCAGCTGGAGCTTACCCCATCACTGCACATAGGTAAAATACCACTGTGGGGAAAGAAAGGAAGAGGAGACAAAAATAATTCAAATGAAGACAAGTAAAGTCTCCATCTGTAGACTACTTTCAGTTAACCGTAACCATAGTCAAAAGCCTTGGAACGTTCTGATAAGTCATAGAGGTTTGATTTTTAAATTATTCATAAGTAGCAATTAAGTATATATATGTTACTAATCATTTGTTCTGTTTTATTTCTTAACTACATCGCTGAACTGATGAAAAGCCATTCCACATTTTTTGCACCTGATATTGTGGCACAATTTCATTTAAATAAATAAATAAATAAATAAGAAGCTCTCTGAATTATACTGAATGAAGGATACTCAAATTGCTTACAACTTTTAAGTTTATATCTTTCCCAAAAATGACCATATACACAACCCTTTTCCTTTTTTCATTCCGTGGTAAAGACTTGCAATTGAACTATTTCTTCAGTTTCAAGTACAGTGCTTGTTTATGAAAAGTGTTCTGTGGAAATCAATTATCCTCTCCAAATATTTCAAAGGAAGTATCTGTTCTTTTTGTACATGTTTCTTGTAAGTCCTCACTGGAAACCAGTTGCAGTGGAATTCATATCACAGTTGTTATCTTCAGATACAATTATATATAGCTATATTTAATGCCTCAGTGGATAGCCTCACATTACAGTTTAATTTTCCACAGAAATCTAAATTTGTTTCTGGACTGTGCATTTTTCTATCGTATTAGATAATCAGTTTGAACAGAAATCCAATTTTAACTTAATCAACAATGCTATGAAGAAGGTTACATAGAATAACTTGCACGGCTTTTATCCTGTCACCCAGAATGTGACCAGCCTGTTCATTTATTCATTTTTGAAAACATATTTCTGGCATGAGACTGTAACTCTTACTAATGATCTCCACCTGGAGTGCTTTGTTATTTTGCAAATGTTCCTCCCTCAACCCCTCCTTTTTTATAGTATGGTATATAGTAGATTATATACTGCTTACCTTGGAGATTTCTAGTTCTAACAACATTCATAGTGCCATGAAATAAATATACAATTTATTTTGCAAGATTTTTGTAGAGAATATTATAAATTACAGTTCAAATTTACCTATTTGTCTATTTCTTTATGCCAGTACAGAATTTTCCCTACAGTATTTTCTTGGGTATTCATTTGAGTTAGCTTTAACATGATGGAAGTCACTGGACTTCACTCGCTCTTCACAAACCTTGTCTGATGTATGTGGTTATAGAAACTCTATCCACATTATACTCAACTTTCATTTCCTTCTAACAATTCTTCCTAAATAGTAATTCTAACTATTCTGAATGCTAAATAGTACCTCTCTTTTTTTTTTCTCTTACTATGCATTTGCTTTATAAATAGTCAAAAAAGTCACATTACCCTGACATATAAAATGCTTTTTCTGAGACAAGACTGTAGTTCAGTTAGCTTCATATTCATTCTTTAAAAATATTCAGTATTGGAGGTCTTAGAAGGACATGTAAAAGGATGATTATCTTGAGATAAAGTGATTGAACTGACAGGAAAGATATGCTTGAATTTGGCCAGTGTGGAGATTTAGAAGTGAACTGCAGTATTCCTTACCCAGTTTCACTGACCTACAGTCCAGATATAAATGAATTATTATCATAGCTCCCAAATGGTACAGACCTGAAGCAGAGTCTTTTTCTATTGCTTGACAAGGCAATTTAATATTAGAGTTTGCACAGTTCCTGAGCAATGTGCCTCTTTAACCTGTCCCAGCTCATGTCTTACTCTAAAATAAAAAAAAAAAGAGTTTTCAAAGCCAATTTATTTTGGCCAGCTTTTGGTACACTTTTCAAGGTTACCCAAGAGCACTTTGGCATCTAAATTTGAGTGCTTTGTGTTGCTTCTATACAGGACTATTGTGGCTGCAATTTTCAAATTTTACTTCTTTGTTATTACTTTTATAAGACTAGCTTTCTTATAGCTTTCAGGAGGAAAAAGACAACTTGGTAGCAATAAAATATTATTGTCATAATGTTGTTTTCTCCAAAGTGTTCCCCTTTAGGAACTTTTCCATTCTTTCATCTTCTTATAACAAGGTGCAAGTTGTAGGTACCCTTACATGATCCAAAGTCATATGTCTACAGTGGAGTGAAAGTAGTCTACAGGGCAAGGCAACAAGACTTTGTTATAGAAACAGGCTGAAGTATTACTGCTCTTTCCTGTTAAATGGGAATGTGTAGAGAGTGGTTATTGCTTCCTTTGCTTTATTATAGATATTGGATGGATATCATAAATATTTCCATGAAGAAAAATAACTCCATGCAATATATAGTCAGTACAGTTAGAAACTGTGCATCCACTCCAGCAAAGCTGTTTTACAGGGTGTTAAGATTAGGTGAAATCTTGAGTGAATGGATTGGGCAACATGTTTCCTGATGAGGAAGAGAGAGGTTAGTAGTACTCCATGTAAAAAATGTTCTCCACTTACTATTGCAAGATGAGAGGGAATGAACATTTTTTTATCTGCAACTGTTCACCCTTTGAGGTACAGAGAATTGCAGATAGTATAGCCAAGATTCTGTTGTGTAACAACAGCAGTAAAAGTCCTCTTTTTGTAGAAAGATTGTAGGCAATAAGGAAATAAGAAAATTTTCTGAAGAAGGCAAGGAGAAAGAAATGCAGCTGGACAGCAGAATTGTTCATAACCATTGTACTTGGTAGTATTTTTACTAATATAAAGTCAAATTATCTTTTATGTTGCTCAGACTGGAGACTGAAAATGCGTCAGAAATATTTCTGCAAAGAGTCTGGAAGGACTATCTGTATATCTTTGATCAGATTTTGGTGTATGTATAGTGATTTCAACGGTATTCTCATTTTTGGCTTCTAGTTGGCATCACAGATTGGATAATTAACCAGTTTATAGTGCATGGGAAGGCAATTGAGAAAGAACTGAGAGCAGTTCCTTTAGAACCCTCATCACCAGGACAGAACTGCTTGCAACATGACAGGCAAGTATTTGTGGCTCTTTGCCGTAACTGTTTTGTCAGCTTATTGAACTCAAATATAAAAGTTTGCTAGAAGTTCTCCTAATCTTTCATTATCTTCCATCAGGAACTTTTACCCTCGTCTCTTTTCCTTTATTTTCTCTGCTTATTTCAATGGCTAGTTCTACCAACTAATATTTTAAGATTAAAATTACTTGTGTTCCAAAATAATGAAAAGAAGTACTTAGTAAAAGTAGATACAGCAAGTCAGTGCCTTTTGATGATAACTGAATGATTGCTTCAGGTTCAAAACACTTGAACTTAATATTTTGCTTTGTTTTCTCTTTGATTAGTTGGTTGGTTTTGTGGTGTGCATATGTTAAGTCATAACCCAAGCTATGCATTTCTTCCATGTCAATTTTTGCAAATAAGTTTTTTGCCCAAGATTTCAAGAGCTAATTGTGTGAGAAAGGGATATACCGAAAACAAGAATGTTACTGTCATTTCTCTGTGGGAGAATACTGAATTAATACAGTATGTACTGCATTTATTTTATGTTCTAGCTTTGTAATAGAGTTCAGAAAGCATTATGAACTGGAACATATGTATACTTCCTCATAAATCTTTTGACAGAAATGTAATTTCAAAGCAATCATTCATACTTTTTAACAACCATATTTTCTTCAATAACATTCCAAAAACAAATCAGGATCAGTGCTCGAGTAATTACTATCAATTGCTCCATGTTTGCACATGTGAATAACTTTTACGTTTACCTTCATACCTTATATTTACCTTGAGTTAGAACAGAATTATCCATCACAGGTAACATGATATTTTCAATCAATTTCTAAAATGCAATAATGTAGTTCTCTGAGATTCTTAGAAATCTCTGTGGTATGTGTAAGTTTTTCTTTCTTTATTTTTCTTAGAGAGAGAAATATAAAGATTTTTAAGAAAAGAATCTCATCTGGATCTCATTTTGTTTACACAGGAAAAAAAATAGCAATTCTAGTTATTGATTTATATTTAATAGCATTATAATTATAGTTATTGAATTATACATTTCTAAATTGTAGCTATTATTTTACAGAGGAAAATCTTGAAATGATCATTATGAATTCTTTCACATCTTTCTGATCTGAATCTTGCCATTAATCATTTTCAGCTAACATATAATTATCTTCTAATGTGAAAGGCTAGTAGGAGCTAAGCAAAAAATGAAAAGGTACACCAAGTAGCAGTCCTATAGAATTCCTATCTACAGTGTACTATGTATCCTAGATGTTTAAGTGGATTCAAGGGGTAATAGAACAGATAGTGAAGGAAATAACTGCTGCATATAGTTCTATGTTAGGAGAGACTTAGGTGGTACTGTAACATGTACTTCCTTTGTTCTCACTATTATACAGACATCAGTTAACAGATGCTGTTGTAAACAAAACACTAGGCTAGATGGAAATTTGATTTGAGCAGACAAAAGCCATAAAGCAACAGGATTACTGGGAAGGTACAGGAAGAAGTATCTTTTGCATGTTTCTAAACAGAAGTTGTCTCCATAAATGCTAGACTAAGACAGTGGTGTCTGATACATTGAATCTTTTAGTCCGTTCTTTCTGATATCAAATAAGTCAGACACCATATCTCAGTGCTTGCCTGACCAGAATGACACCTTAGTTTAGTGATGACCCTTTGATGCTGTTGGAGCAAAAAAGAAGCTACGTTAGGATTTAATGGAAGAATTCTCTGGTGTGAGGAAAGATAGAGCAATGGAGGAGGAATGGAAGGGACAAAGATAAAGGAACCACAATGATATGATAAGTTCTCCACTATTTGTAGGCAACACTCAGTTCTAAGGGCCCTAACTGGAATCTCTAAATAATGTAAAAACATTATGCCTCACAAATAAGTTAACATGGACTCTGACTGTGAATTAATTAAACACCATAAACCAATACTTTCATGGACTTGGAGAAATTGACCTAGTATCCCAGTAGACCCAATCTGCCAACATTTTTCAATCTTAATATGCCCCAGCATATCCTGTAGTTTATGTTCTATCTGACATACACTACCAAGCTACCAGTAAATTAACTAAGAAATACTGTCTGTCATTATGTACATATTTGTCTAGCCAAGGGACTTTATTAGTATGCGATGTAGCTTTTGCTTGGGATACTATGACTTTAGATCTACGTAAGGGCTAGTTAAGGACTGGAAAGATTAGAGAGACTACAGGAAACTTTTGTCAAGAGAGCAGTTTTTGAGTCTTTCTGGAAAGGAAAAAAAAAAAAAAGAGACAGTAAATGGCCTAGGACACTTATAGGTCTAATTTTGTATGGTTATTGAATTTATATACATAGTGAGTTTCCAAAGTGGACATGACAGGAAAGGTGAGCTGAGCTGTGATATAATATTTAATAAAATAAATCATATATGAATGTCAGATTTATGGAGATTAATTCAGACTTTTGCCTATTTCAATAAAGCAATAAAACAACAGGAATCTTCTAGCAGCCTTTGTAAGGTTAGAGTATTTCTAGAAAAACAACTCACAACCTGAAAAATGTTGAAAACTTTCAACCAGTGTGACTTCTATTAAGAGAACTTTCTTTAGACTATTGCACGCTAACTTTTGTTTGCCTAAACTCACAGGAGAAGTAGAAATCTTTTCTGGGCATATATCCTGGATTGACAAATGTAGAAGCTTGGCTTAGAACACCTTTCATGTTGTGTAAGCATGCAAATCTCTGTGACCAAGATGAGGTGGCTGTAAATTTTCATCAGGCTTCCCACAGACAATTTTAAGTACTTTCATCTTAGTTTTGACAAGAGAGTTCTCAGTTCGAATAGCAGTTGCACAGTTGAAATAATATAACAGTCCATTGCAAAGCCAAATGCTCAGAATGGATTTTCTCCCACTGTTCAGAAACAAAAGTGAAGGCTAGTGTGAGCAGGAGGAGGTCAGCCTATTTTTATTTGATTTAATTCTGTCTGAGTTGTCTCCTGCAAAACCTAATGAAAACTCAATATTGTCAGCATGGTATAGCAAACTATTCAACAACTTGAACTTGGACAGAAAGTTCTAATGATTGATTCATTACTCTATGTGTTCAAATAGTCAAATATATTCAAATTAATTAGACACTCAGCATGAAATATTCTTCAGTACAGCTTCCTACACTTGTTTCTGTATGACTTCTACTTATTGAAAAGAGAAATCAGAAGAAACTGAAATTGTGGGCAATATAAAAAATGCATCTTGGTGACAACATCCCAGATTACAGCAACATGAGTTTAGCCTTTTAATACTATCTTCTTTTTGTAGCTGTCTTGTCTGTCTGTTTTGCCTTTTTTACTAAATTCTAGACTGTAGAGCTTTTTTCTGCCAAGTTGCAGATTTAATCTCATATCATATGAGAGACTGATTCTTCATCTCTCTGGTAAGGTTTCCTTCATAGTTCTCGAAATGCTATGGCCTCTGGAGATACTCATTTAACCTAAAGAAGGATAACCACCTGCACTGAATCTTTGACTCACATGGCGTGTCTTTCCCCAGTTTCTTCTACAGTTAATAATTACCTCTTCAGTTCACACTGATTAATTGCATTAATCAATATAAGTATTTGCTTGAATAAATTCACAAAATAAAATCTTAATAGTAAACAAAGGATATTATTTATCTTAATATCAGTAAAGACAAAGATTTTTCTTGAACCAATAACGTGATATTCACTAATAATTACTGACAATCTTACGAAGTTTGCTTTTTTCAACTTCTGTTCAACGTTCTACTAGACACTTGATTGATCAGAAGAAAACTCTCTCTTCCCTGCAACTATGAGACAGAAGTGATACTTTTTAAAAAGGTGTTAACTTTATGTTACTTTTCTGTTAGTTTCTTTCTTTTTTTTTACTGGAACACAGCAGAATAACTATAAAATTTAAAAGCAGGATTGTCTGATCATCCCTGAAAAAACAAAAGATAAAAAAGCCCTGCAAAGTGTGAGATTGTGAAGGAGAAAATCAATGGATATTGTTACTGAAACTACTTACAGCTATAGTGGATAGACAGGAGAATGTTAGCTTGTACATGTCTGTCAGACAATAAATGAAACATGGCATATAATTGATGACTTCAAACATGATCCTAAAAGGTAATCTTTTAAATTAAAACATGGAGCAAAATAGATTTTTTTATATAGGTTATACTGTTTAAGATTTTCCTCAAATATACATCCAAATATATGGCAAATAATTTGTGTTAATTCAACAGATCCACAGCACAGCTCCATGATAATTTCTGTGCCTTTAAGTGACTGAATTATGAATATCTTGGCCCACTGTTATGAAGTAACTGTAGGAAAGAACTTCTGTTTGTTATAGACCTTGTAAGTTACTTTCATTTTTAGCTAGGCTACCTGTCAGTGACCTCAGCCCTCTTTTATGTTGCCTGTCAGGACTGTAGAGAACGTCCCTTACTTGGAACTGCTGTTTGCCTTTGGCATGACTGTAGCTTTGCCCTGGACATGGGACAGCAGACTACTGTGTATAGCAAGATGCAGATTGTCACTGTCTGGTCCCATTTGTTCTATACTGAAGTTACTCTGTGACAAGCCAGCAAACTACTTCAGCCTGCACAAAAATGTGTTTCTACAACAGCCTGAACACACTGACATGAACCCTTGCACAAAAAGCATGAGCAGTGCCCTGAGGCTTCTGTTATTCCTGTCTGGAAAACTAAAACAGATCTGATAGGAGGGACAGCGCTCATGCTCTTTGCTCTCTTGTCTAGTTGTCAGAATTTTTACCATGATTTTCATTTTCCGGAAGCCTAGATTCAAGGATAGGCCCAGATCCACACATGCATTTGAGTAATCTGCTATTTCTAATTCCTAGTCATTTCATATCGACACTTTTGCTTGTAAATGTAATTCCAAAATCCTGCTTGGCAACGTGAGAGAGGAATTTGAAACACACGGAACACTCAACAGTGCTGCTATATTAAGCTAACACATAGTAGATTATGTAGACAATTATAATGCAACTTTGTTGACTCTTGCTACCATTCATTTTAGGAAAGAACTCTTTTTTTTTTTTAATTTTGTGTAAAGATTTTCATAAATCATAATGTAATCAATAATGGGAGACAACAGTACATCTAGAAATAGCAGAAAAAGACTACTACTTCTCTTCTGGACTTGAGTGCTTTGCTGTCAATATTAGTCAAGTGTCTGTGCAAATTATCCAAAACCACAGTCATCTTTTTTCTAAACATAGCTAGAGGAGTTGAGTGAGCATTCACATTTTATATACGTAAATGATTCAATTGCTTAATTGTTACAGTATTTGCTAAAGAGGTGAAAAATTTCTACGTATAGTGAACTGTCCCACATTTCTCCTACCTCTCAGCAGAGTATCTGGTATCTAGGTGGAAGAAAGGTGAGTACACTGCTGTTCATGTTACACATTAGCATAACAGAATGAAAATTTCAAGGGGCAGAGAGTGAATGGAGAAGCAAATGAGAGCATGATCCTATGGCTCAGACATAAAGTAGCTTTCCAGGAAGGGAGATTTTGGTTCTAATTTGTTTTCATAACATTATTTATTCTGTTTATCCAATAGTTTTTAAATTCACTGTGCGGAAGCAACCTGACTTCTGTGCTGCCATGGCTACAGTCTTGTATGTGCTCAGGCTTCTCTAAAGCTAACTTATGTCTGCATAAGTTTCAGTCACACCAGTTACTGCAGCATGGATTTATCTTTGAGCTGCCTGTCTTTCCTCGGGCACTGCCTAGAGAACCTGTTTGCATAACTCCAGGCTCCGGGATTCCTCTGAGCAACCACGCTCAGGCTCTGCAGCATACAGTGATGTGATACCCAAGTGTTGCCGTTCCAGCTCTGTCTCACTAAATGTAACTGATGTAAAAATTTCAAAACAGTAGCTCTTAGCAAACTTCCATAGCCTGTATGACCTCCTGCTTCACCATTGTAACACTAGGACAGAAACAGAGCTTTGACATTTCTGTGGAAAGCTCTGAAGTACCTCTCTAGAAAAATATATATTTCTATGAGCAGGCAATGCATCAACTGCAGAAAGTTCCAAGATATTTTAAGTGGAGCTGGTAACATTTTCAGTTCTAAGAATAAACAGCATCATTTTTATTTCCCTGTAGGATGCACATAAACTACATCAGCATATTTACATATATTTAGTCTTATTGTTTTCACTTCTGATGCCCTATAATTGAACTGTGTACACATTCTGCTTCTGGATGTACTGCATACTTTGGGGAAATAAGATGCTGTGGAATCAAGGATTTCCTCTTACTAGGAGAATGGTGACCAATTTTCATTGCAAAAAGATAGAATGACTAATTCAGGGGCTTGCTAAATACCAGAAGTTATTTTATGACACTAGATTCTTGAAGAAGTTTTACAAAAATATTATATATATAGAATACAGGGCACATTCATCAGAATACAGAATACCTTCATCAGAACTCTGAAATTGTATATGGTAAATATCTGTACATGAACAAAACCAAATACACTATAGAAAAAATGTTAACACTGTGAAATCAAAACCTGAGAATCTAGAAGAAAACATATTGCTACTTTGGTAACTGTAATTTAGGTATATTAATTTATGCTGTATATGTTGCCTGGTATTTTTCAAGTTGATCACAATGCACTACTGTTTTGAAAGAGCTCATGTTCTTTTCCATTCAGTGGTTGAAACTGATACTTCCAGTATTCCAAGAATTATCTATTTTTTATTATTTTATCTTCCTCACAATATCACAATATCTGTTGGTATGAAATTTCCTACCTCTATTTGTGCCAGTATACAGGATGTTGTGATGTTACAGTTTTTAATGGGAAGGAATGTGCCTGCTACAGATGAAAGTGAATACATCTTAACTCTTAATATCTTCAAACTTCCTAAATCCATGTGTGCATTTTATTATTTTTCAGAAATACTTAGAATGTGGTCAACAGGAAGCAAAATCCCAGTGCCGAATTACGTGTCAAGATACCAATAAACAATGTTGTAAACTTGCTTCATATCATGTATCTCAGCTTGCAAAGCTAGGGAAAAACTTATATCTCTAATATATATATATGTACAACATTAAAATATATCAAATTAGGATCATTCTACATAACAGCTGCAATATCAAATACAAGTTCTATAGTAGATTTTGCCATTCATAGCCTCATTCCTCTTCTAATTTGTTTCCAGCATAGGTATATTAGGCTACACTGTTTTAAGATGAACTTTAATGAAACCTAACATAATTTGCATATTTATGCCTTAATATGATATCACAGTACTGTACATTTATGGTGAGTGCTCTTTGTAAATTAAACCAGAGGCCTACAGTCTAAATTTTGTTTTGATGGTGAAAATACTTCACTGTAAATGATAGCTTCTCATCAGCTCAGTTTAGAAGTAGTCAACATTCATACCTTTGGGAAATTAGGTTTTTGCTGTGACCACAGGTGTCTTGGTCATACACCTTGCTCTGGTGCATTTTGTGTTTCACATCACAGACTTTGATGTATATTCTCTAGGGCAGATCACCCCTAGCTGCAAGTTTCCCCATTGCAGAACAAACATGACAGCTGAAGTTATGTCTTGTGGGTGTCTGTAACATTTTGTCTTCCTGTCTTTCATCCATTTACCATATTTTAACTTTTCATGCAGAATAATTCTGAGCAATCTTTTATCAAAATACCCACCATATGCCTAAAGCTATATAGCTGATCTGTAGGAGCATCATACAGTGGGAAATAGTACTTTAAGAATTCAGGAACTTGGATCTCAATCTGTAATTTCATATCTGGAGGTGCATGGGGAAAAAAAATGAGCTTTTGAAATTAACTGAAAAGTCTAACACAGCAACAAATTCTTCAAGTTAGCTGTGCAAAAGAAAGCACTACTGTACAATACACTTTTTTTTTTTTTTTTTTTTTTTGTTTGGTTTTTTTTTTGGAGAAGATTCTTTAATTTTTTCAA
>VXAB01013491.1:0-21723 GCA_013399175.1 Odontophorus gujanensis
AACTATTTTGTTTCAGTTTCTAAAATATTATTATAGCAGATATATTTTTATATCACTGCAACTGTCTTGAGCTGCTGTCCATGATTCATCCAACACCATGTCATTTTTTTCATTTAAATGTAATATTGATCTTGTTTACTTATTTTATGTTTAGTTTATTTTATTTTGTTGTGTATTATTTTATGTTTCCTTTTTCTATCATCTCTCTCCAAGCTTTGGTGAGAAAAGGTTTAATAATACATGATTTACCTTGTTTGTTTTCCAAGATATAGCTTCTCCTTCAGTTTAATTGGGTAATTGATTTTAAGCTTATTAATTATTATAAAAATGTCACTTAAAGCCTTTAGAAAATGTAATTAAAAGGTGCACATATAATGTAAGTCCTTTCAGGAATATTTTCTGAGAGACCTATGCTTTTCCCAGTTCTATATATCTCCTGTTGTTTTTTTTGTTTGTTTGTTTGTTTGCTTGTCTTTTTAACAAAATTATACATTATTAGGCTTTCACTAGATGGAAATCCTTCTTATTATTGATTACTGAGTAGAGAATTGGACAGACCCTGAAAGTTGCATGAATTTTGCATCCAACAAATGAATATTAAGTTCATTGCCAGACACAGCATCAGTTACTGTAAGGAAATCTGACATACTGAAAGGAACATTTGTTTGTTACTCAATTTTGGCATATATCTTTATTTTGTTTTCCTTGCCTGTAAAGTAGAGTCTTTTTGTTAGAGATAAATACTACTGACTACAGAATCCCAGTCATCAAAAAATTGTTAATGATCTTATAACTTACAAGAACCAAAGATATATACAGGGAAAATAAAAAACTAGGGATGTTTTCACAAATCTCTGAAGCAAAAGAACTCGTTCTGATGACCTGAAAAAGTTTATGGTTTATTATTTTCTTTTCCCATATGGCGATTCATGACGATCTAAATGTAAGAATGGCAGAAAGATTTTCAGCTGTCCTTGAAGTCTCTTATATTGACAGCTTCTAAAAAATCAGTGTGGGACACATACTCAGGATAGAGAAATACAATTTGAGAATACGTATTACTGTACATGTAACCAACTTTTATAAACTTATTTTGTATTGTATGCAATAACTGTTTCTATTGCCAGATAATTCCAAGCTGGAAATTCAAATCTGTGTGGAAAATGAGCACTAGATAAAAGAGATCATTGCATTTAATCACAAGTTCTTTGATAAAATGGCCTTAAGGAGTTATTTCAAAAATGGAAACTAAGTGACATGACAAATATTAAGCAGTAGCACATACATATTGAATATCAGGAAGCCTAAAGTATGAAATAATATACAGCCACCACTGTCACTGAGAAAATCTTAGCTGTTTATGAATAANTTCTGAAGAGAAATACAAAAAAGACTTAAAAGTTTCATTGAAATTTTCAGTGATAATCGGATGACCAACACAAATCCTTCTATCTCTTAAGAGGTTAAGAATCAAGTAAGAATGAAAAAATAAACTGAGATGTGATGTTGAAGAAAACTTTGGTTCAGGGAGAAAGTATCCCTGTACCGATAGAACAAGAGGGAAAGGCCTCACATTGTGCCAGGGAATGTTCAGATAGAATATTAGGAAAAAATTTCTCTACAAGAGTGGTCAGGTGCTGAAATGGGCTACTCGGGGAAGTGGTAGAGTCACCATCCCTGTAGGTATTCAAGAAACATTTAGATGTAGTTCTAAGAGACGTGGTTTAGTGGGGAAGTATTGGTGGTAGGTAGATGGTTGGACTACATTTGGATGTCTTTTCTAACCTTGATGATTCTGTGATTCTATGATTCTTTCCTTTAAGAAGTTATCAGAAATGTTTTCGTTTCAAGTCATGATTAGACCGTGCTTACACTAACACATAAAGCTACTAGTACCTTCTTTGTTTAATAATTTGAGGATTAATCTCTCTTGCCTGGGAAAGAAGAGAGGCTTTATTGTTATCCTTGTTATTCATGCTTAAACTTTCAGAGTGCAGTTCAGCTTTTGAATCCAGATAATCTTGGATTTCTATATAGGGAGGTTTAGGATCTTGCAACAGCAAAGATCTTAAGCAAATTCTTTTTTTTAAATTTTGTTATTAATATTTTTTAATGGTATGTATACCCAGCACTGAGGATGTTAACTGCCATGTGCCCCATTTTTACATTTCTATAATTATCAGCATTTAGATGGCTTTATCATTACCATCTATTCCCCTTTTGGAAGAAGATTTTCATGTCTTAAGCAATGCAACATTGTGAATCACAACACTTAAGGGCATATAATTGGAAGTCTTCTTCAGAGTCACATTGTTCACTTTTGTCTTTGAAAACTCGTGAAAAATGAATTAAGTTCAAAAGACCAACCAACCAACCAACCAAACTACCACGAAAGAAGAAAAAAATGAAAAAAATGAGAACAAAAAAAAAAGAAAAACATAAATGAAAAAGAGAGCACAAGATGTCTAGTTTTGAAATATAAACAGCTAAAGAAACAGGTGAGAAGGGAATAAATATTGACCAGCTAATTAACTTTATTTTCCAGAAAACACTGGAACAAATAATCAAAATATTTGTCACTACAGAGAAAATAAGGAGGAGGTAAATGATATCAACATGTTAAAACTAAGTTCTGTCAATTCTTCTTTATGGAATGACAAGGTAGAAAGTGCCGTAGATAGCTGTTGTAAAAGCTGTAGATTTCTCACATCTTCATTTTTTGAAGGCTTTTTTATGTCATTGTTAATGAGTTTTGCCGAATAGCTAGAATGTATTGCATCAGGTTTCAGCATAGCAGCCAATGGTACTTATTAATAATGACTTCAACAATGCAATAGAATGACAACATTAGAAATTATAATGAACTTAACAAATTGGAAAGGAAGCATGGTAAAATGAGATGCTTCCTTTCAAGACTATACGTGAAGTCTTACAATTAGGTAGAAATAATCATCTTCACAAATATACGCTAGGAAACAACAGTTTGAAAGTAGTTATAGCAAACGATCTGGGAATTTTAATGTCTCAGTAATGTCTATTTGAATCAAATAAAGAAAATATTTTAATGGATATGCTTAATATATTATCAATACCTATATTAAGGTCTGAGTAACACCAAATAAAGTGATTACTTGAAACGCTCTGACATGAATGTCTTGGTTTCTAGTTTAACTGAAGAAATGTACAGTTTTCCTCTCTGTATTATAACTACAAATATGGAAGTCTCATATACTATAGGTAATTTTAAATGACACTTAGACTTAAACGGGTGAATTCATGTCTAATTATTTAAAGGTGAACCATGTGTTTACATGTATTCAATGGAAATCTAACCAATATGGACAGTGGAGGTAGGAGTTGGCTCTCGTAAACAATGCCCCGTGATAATCAAATGATTCAAACAATATAGACAGATGAGATACAAGGACAAAGGAGACCTTTGCCATCTTGCAGTTATGGACAAGAAACAGTACCACAGAATCACAGAAATGTAGGGGTTGGAAGGGACCTCTAGAGATCATCAAGTACAACGCCCCTACCAAATCAGGCTCCCTAGACCAGGTTGCACAGGTAGGCATCCAGGCAGGTCTTGAACTTCTCCAGAGAAGGAGACTCCACAGCCTCTGGGCATCCTGTTCCAGTGTTCTGTCACCCTCATTGTGAAAAATTTCTCACGCACATTTGTGCAGAACTTCCTATGCTTCAATTTGTGACCATTACCCCTCATCCTGTCACCACACACTGTTGAGAAGAGTCCGGTCTCGTCCCTTTGCCTCCCTCACTTTAGATACTTATAGACGTGGATCAGATGCCTTCTAATCCCAAAGTATTTCAGATGACATGAACACCTATGTGGTTACTTGGCTTAAACCTTCATAACTTTCTTTTGCTTTAGACTGAATTTGATAGTTAGAATTGGCTTTTTTAACCAGATAGTTGCTATAAAGGAAGCTTTCAGATACGTATGTAAGTTACTCAGGTACCTACATACAGAAAAAAAGTTAGCCATACGCCGTTCCAAAAGACCTGTGCCCAGACCGTAAAGATTTTCCTCTACCTTGCTCAAGTGTCCCCTATCCCTGTCAGCAGGACCAGACTCCTGCTCTCCACATTCTGTCCTGTCCAGACACAAGTACTGCTCAGCCAGGCCCACCCAGAGGCCCAAATCCCAGAGCAGCCTCAGCCTGTCCATGTGCTCAGGGAGATACCCAGTAGCTAAGATGAGATGTGCTCTGGTAACCTGCATTTGCCCTGATCTCTACCAAGCCCTGCCCTGATGGGCCTCATGAAGAGTTCCCTACTTCCCAGTCCACAGAGATACTTAACCCCATGAAGCATCTAAATATCTCCAAAAATAATATGAATTTATGTCATTTTGATAATTTTAGACTGAAAAAGTGAAAAATAAGACAAAACCTCCAACTAGTTTCTGAAATTCACCGTGTAATGTTGGTAATAGTAGAAAATGGATTATGCACCTCCAATGTACTTGTCCTGATTTCAGCTGGAATAGAATTAATTTTCTACTTAGTGGTTGCTATGATGCTGTCTTATGAACTTCGAAGAGGAAAAAAAGCTGGTAATACCCTGATGTTTCTGTTGTTTCTGTGTAGTACAGCACAGAGTTAAGGATATTTCAATTTCATGTGCAGCCCTACCAGGATGGAGGCTAGAGGTATGTAGGATGCAAGGAGGTGACTGAACCAGGACAGCTGACTTACCAAAGGGCTATTTCATATCATAAGACTTCACAAGGAACTATATCACTGGGGGAGGTTGACTGGGGATGGGGGACACTGTCACTGCTTGGGGAGTGGTTGGGACTGGTCAGCGAGTGATGAGAAATTGCTTTTTGCATCACTTCTTCTGTATATTGTTTTATCATAGTCATTATTATTGCTTCCTCCCTTTTCTGCCCTATCTAACCGTCTTTATTTCAACCCACCTTTTGCATTTACTCTCTCCCCTGCTTCACTGAGAGGGAGTGAGTAGACAGCTATGTGGGGCTTAGCTGCTTGATGGGTTAAACAACAAGAATACAGAACTTCATTCAGGAAAAAAATGTGTCTAAGCAAAATATTTTATTCTCTGACTAGTAAAAATGTAAATACATCGATATACTGAAATTTAGGTTGGAATGAATTAGGCAATATATTAAAAAAGACTGATGTAAATGTGCAAATTAGTAATTTTGTATCTCATGAACAAGATTTTAAAAATTACACAGATGGTTATTTCATCTATGCTTCATGTGATAAGTGGGTGTTCAAGTTCTAATGAAACTAAACCTTACTCCTGATCAACAAAAAGCATCTGTTCTTGTCACCATAATTGCAACAATCCAGTGCTAAAATGATAGCCATAAAGAACTGTCTCATCCTTCTTCAAACTCATTAATGGGTAATAGCTGTTTTATAAGATAGAAGAATTACTACTTAGGATAATCCATATTGTAGAGAACTTCTGTAAAATTCTGAAACTCTGCAGGTAACTTTAGATGGTATGAGACCTTACATCCACAAAACTGAACGTAGGTGTCCACAGCAGTAAACTCCTATACTGTGTATTTGCATATAATTAATATTAATTAAGTATTAGCCAATTAGTACTAATTGTCAATTAGCCAGTTAGATTGCTAAGGCATAGTCCAGATACCTCATCTTAACTATGGAAATATTACTTGGTGTTCAATATTAGTAAAACTTGCTATAACTGATGTCATCTAACTGGATTTCTATAAAGCCTTTTCTTTATAGAAGAATGTGGTGTCACATTCCTACCTCTAAATTAAAAAAAATACAATTTGAAGGCTGAAATATTTGGTGGGTATGGAATTGTTTGGATGGTCATAGCCAGAGGACTGTGGTCAATGGCATTATGCTCAGGTGGAGGCAAGCGATGGGTGCTGTCCCCCCAGAGGTCCATCTTGGAACTGGTGCTCAACATCTTTATTGATGACATAGACATTGGGATCAAGTGCACCCTCATATGGTGATGACACCAAACTGAGTGGTGCAATTGACACAACAGTAGGAAAGTGTATCACGCAAAGGAGACTGTACAAGCTTGAAAAGTGGGACCACATGGACTTAATGAGGTTCAACGAGACCAAGTTCGAAGTGTTGCACTTGGGTTGAGGCAATCCCAGATACAAGTATAGACTGGGAGAAGAACTCATTGGAAGTAGTCCTGCAGAGAAGAACGTGATGGTCTTGGTGAATGAAAAGCTTGACTTCAGCCAGCAACATGCACTTGCAGCCCAGAAGGTCAACTGTATCCTGTGCTGTGTCATATGAGATGTGGTCAGCAGGGCAAAGAAGGTGATTGTCCCACTCTGCCCTTGCGAGGTCACATCTGGAATGCTGCAGCTAGACCTAAGATCCTCAGTACAGGAAGGATGTGGAGCTGTTGGAGTGGGTCCAGAGAAGGACCACAAAGATGATCAGTGTATTGAAGCACCTCTCCTGTGAAGAAAGGTTGAGCAATATGGGCTTGTTAAGTCTGGGGAACATAAGGAACTGGGGAGACCTCATTACAACCTTCCAGTACTTAAAGGGAATTTATAAGCAGGAGGAAGATCAACTTTTTACTGGGCAGGCAGTGGTAAAACAAGGGATACTGGTTTTAGATTAAAAGAGAGGAGATTTAGATTAGATGTTAGGAGGAATTGTTTTTACTCAGATTGTGGTGAGGCACTGGAAAAAGGTTGCCTAGGGAATTATAGGATCATAGAATAACTAAGGTTGGAAAACACTTCTAAGATCATGTAGTCCAATAGTCCACCTACCACTATTATGGCCCACTAAACCCTATCGCTAAGTACATCATCTACCCTTTGCTTAAACACTTCTGGGGACAGTGACTACACCACTTCCCTGGGAAAAATGGTGGTTGCTCCTACCCTGGAGGTGCTCAAGACCAAGCTGGATGGGGCTCTGTACAGCTTGATGGTGGCAAGAGATTGGAACTAGATGATCTTTAAGGTCTCTTCCAACCCAAATCATTCTATGATTCTATGATTTATTAAGTTTTGGCAGGCAACTGAGGCTAATGCAGTAGGTTTTACTTCACCTGAATAGCTTTCAAATGAGTTTTTCTTTTTGTTTTTTCCCCCTCAAATATTCTGCAGGCCATTAACACATACAATAATAGACATCATAATTTGCAGTAGTCAGAGACATCCATTTGTGTGTCACAACTTGAGATTGTATATCAAAATGAAGACATATAAATTCTATAAAAGTATTTTTAAGTACTAATTTATTCAGGTATTGAAAAAACTTACTAAGAGATTTCTTGATGCTTTTACATTAGAATTGACTGCATTTCCATAACATTTATCAGGGATCAGCATTGGGAAAGGTGCTATTAAACATCTTTTTAGACAACATGGAAAGTGGGATCGAGTGCACACTCAGCACACCAAGCTGAGCGATGTAGTTGACATGCTAGAGGGAAGGGATGCTATCCAGAGTGACCTGGACAGGTTTGAGAAGTGGGCCATGCCAACCTCATGAAGTTCAACAAGGTCAAGTGCAAGGTCCTGCAGTGAGGTTGAGGCAGTCCCAAACACAGATACAAGTTGGGTGCCCAAAAGGCCAAGTAGCAATTCCGAAGAAGGGCAGCAAGGCTTGTGATGGACTTGGAGAGTATGCCCTATGAGGAATGACTGAAGGAACTGGGTCTGTTTAGTCTGGGGAAGAGGAAGCTGAGGGGAGATCTTATTGCTCTCTTCAAATACCTGAAAGGTGGGGTTGGTCTCTTCTCACTGGTGACAGGTGACAGGAAAAGGGGAAATGGACTTAAGTTGTACCAGGGGAGGTTTAGGTTAGATATCATGAAAAAACTTCTTTACAGAAAGAGTTGTTAAGCACCAGAATAGTCTCCCCAGGGAGCTGGCTGAGTCACCATCCCTGTATTTAAAATCCATTTGGATGTGGTGATTTAATAGTGGGTTGTTAGAGTTAGGGTAGTATGGTTACGTTACTGTTGAACTTGATGATCTTGAAAGTCTTTTCCAACCTTTCTGTACTGAGGTGCCCAAAACTTAACACAACAGTTGAGGTGGGGCCTCACCAATGCCGAGTACAGGGGGAGGATTACTTCCCTAGTCCTGCTCATCACCCAATACAAGCCAGGATGACACTGGCCTTCTTGGCCACCTGAACACACTGCTGGTTCATATTCAGTCAACTGTCCATCAGCACACCAAGGTCCCTTTCTATCAGGTAGCTTTCCAGACACCCCTCCTCCAAGCCTGTAGGTTTGTAGATCAAAATGCAAGAGCCAACACTTAGCCCTGTTGAAACTCATACAATTTACCCTGGTCTGTCAGTCCCGTCTATCCAGGTCCCTCTGTAGTGCCTTTCTACCCCTGGCAGATCAACACTCCCTTTCAAGTTGGTGTCATCTGCAAATTTACTGAGGGTGCACTCAATCCCCTCATCAAGATCACTGATAAAGATGTTGAATAGGAGTGGACCCAGTAGCAAACCCTGGGGGACACCACTTGTAACAGGCTGCCAACTGTAGTTAACTTCACTGAACACAATTCTTAGAGTCTGGTCATGCAGCCAGTGTTCCATACAGCAGAACATATGCCCATCCAAACCATGGTCTTTTAGATTCTGAAAAAAATTTCCACTCCTCTTTTATCTGCCTGGAAAATAGATAGACAGACAGACAAACAGACAGACAGATAGATAGATAGATAGATAGATAGCATAACGGATAGATTCTAAGACATATGGAAGAGAAAGAGGTGATTTAGGACAACCAGCATGGCTTCACAAAGGACAGGTCCTACCTGAACAACCTTGTCACTTTTTATGATGGCATAACTGTATCAATGAACAAGCTGATTGTGAGTTATCAATGAACCACTGATGTCATCTATCTAGATTTCAGTAAGGCCTTTTGACATGGCCCCCAATAACATCTTTTCCTCCAAATTGGAAACATATGGATTTGACTGTTCAGTTGATGAGGAACTGGTTTCATACTCATAGAGCAGTGATCAATGGTTCAACTGGTTTCATACTCAGAGAGCAGTGATCAATGGTTCAAAGTCTGAATGGAGATCAGTGACAAGTGGTACCCCTCAGGGTTCAGTACTGGGACCAGTGCTCTTTAACATCTTCATCAATTACATCAACAGTAGGGTTGAGCACATCCCTGTAAGTTTGCAGATGATGCCAGAATATGTGGTGAAGTTCACATATCCAATGGATGGGATACTATTCAGAGAGACTGAGATAGACTTGAGCATTGGACCAGAAGAACCTGAGTTCAACTAATCCAAGTGCGAGATCTTGCACCTGTATGATGGCAACGCTCACTGCCAATATAAGCTGGGAGATGTAAGGATAGAGCATAGCCTTGCCTAAAAGGATTTAGGGGTAATGATGGATGATAAGCTGAACATGAGACAGCAATGAGCCCTTGCAGCCCAGAAAGCCAACAGTATGCTGGGCTGCATTAAAAGAAGTTGTTTGAAGGGGGTGATCCTACACCTGTAAGTTCTGCTGCTGAGACCTCAACTAGTGTATTGTGCCCAGAAGTGAAGTCCTCAGTCCAGAAGAGATGTGGACCTCTAAGATCATGTCCAGAGGACAGCCACTGAAATTATCCAAGGCATGGAACACTTTCCTTATGAGGACAGGCTGAGAGAATTGAGGCTGTTCAGTCTGGAAGAAAGAAGGCTCCAGGGAGACCTGGTAGTCACATTTCAATTTATCAAGGGGAAGTATGAGAAAGAAGACATCAGATTCTTCAGCGTGGTCTGTTGTGACAGAACGAGAGGAAATGGTTTCAAACTAAAACATGGAAGATTTAGATTGGACGTAAAGAAGATTTTTTTACGATTAGATTGATGGGGCACTGGAACAGATTGCCCAGAGACATGATGGATGCCTGACCTTGGGTACATTCAAGGTGAACATGGACCAAGCTCTGAACAACCTGATCTAGCTGTGGATGTCCCTGTTCATTTCAGGGGAGTTGGACTAGTTGATCTTTATGGGTCCCTTTCAACTTAGAAGATTCTATGATCATATGACGGACAGACAGAAAAATGTGAGCTAACAAATAAATAAAGAGTAACTAAGTACTATGGAGAAAAAATGAAGGATGAATTGATTGGGAAACTTTAATTAATTGGCTTCTGAGGAACACTACTGTTGAATAGTTCATTTTCTTAATCCTTTCCAGTGTTATTTGCTGGAGAAAAACTGGAGAAATCACTACTGGAATTTTTGACCTAATATGCAGAAATAGAGAAAGCACAAAATTTTCCTTCCTTTTATTTCCAATGAGAAGTTGTTCAAGTATACAGATTTTTAAGAACAACGACTTGATCACATTTCAAGATCTTTACAACTCCTTTTAAACTAAATATCTATAAATGCTTTAAAGGTCATGGACTAAAGGAAGCAAGCTTTCTTCCTAGTCGAAATAATCTTAGGCATAATAGCACATATCAGTGGACAATAAGTGTTTGCAACAGGAAAGATCTTAGATATAAAATGCATATTTATACACAAATTTTTATACATTTGAATTCATTTAAATTCACAGATTAAAATGCATGAAGTGCCAGCTACCATAAATTCAGAAGCCTATACAATTCATCACAGATTTCAGTATTCTTTTTACAGTTGTCCAAGCATTCAGTTAAGGGAGTGGCAAAGTGCTTCAGTTAGAAAGATTTTTTTTCTGTATGAACAGAGTAGAAAAATATTTGGGGCATGTTTTTGTTTTGTTTTGTTTGGTTTGGTTTGGTTTGTTTGTTTGATTGTTTGCTTGTGAGGTTTTTTTTTCCTATACCATGTACAAGTTGTTAGTTAATCTTGAGAATGAAATCAACAGCCTACCTTATGTGCTGAAGGTGTTAATTTTACACCACCCACTTTTCTTCATCCATAGACAAATTGTATGCAGAAATATTGCCTTGTTTAGGAATCACAGCCCAAACACCTACAGTCTGATTATCTCCACCAAAATGATTTGTCAGTGAAACTGATTTGGAAAAGACATCATCTAATTCATTGCAAGAGTTCTCCCAGAAATGAGTTGTGTCATGGTACTAGAGAGAACAGAGTTTTTTCCTGTGGCTGAAAAGAGAAACTGTTGTTTGATCAGACAAAGAACTTTATAAAATTAGGTGTTACAGCACCATCTGGTGACTCCTATTTAATATCTTATTCATAAGTGCAACATCCATTTAGTTACAGTATTTTCTCCTTAATTAAAAAGAAAATCTTGTTTGTGTTAAGTAATATAATCAGAAACTGTTTCCATCTGATGTTGAAACATACCCACTATTACAATTACATGATTTCTCTTGCATGTCTTGTAATTCTAATGTGTTATCTCTTTGTGGTGGAGACTGATTATTTGCATAGAAAATTAGTGGTTATCCTTAACCTATATCTCCGAAGAAAAATAGTTTAAATGCTATTAAGAAAGAAATACTGGTACTATTATTTAAGAGAAGTTCAGTGTGTGCCATTCTAGTATGACAATTTACAGAGGTGACACTTGCAAATCATTTTAATTCATGTTTGTTGGTTTTTTTTGTTTTTTTTTTTTTGTTTGTTTTTTTTTATCAATTGTATCTCTAGTTGTCTAAAGAAGTAATAAAAACATATGTACTTAGTTAGTCTGTATAACCATTTTTAAATCATTTTTACCTGAATCATAGAAAAAAATACATTTGGAAGGAATGTTTTGTTCAGGCCACATCTTGCTACTGCAAGAAAATTCCTAGTTTTCTTTCTATTACTCTGAAAATAATAGGTAACTGATCCCAAAGGTGGAATAACATAAATATGTGCATACATCTTCTTCTGTACTGAAAAATCCAGGCCAACAGATACTGGAAGTACAGTAGTCAAATATTCATATGTGGAAAAACAATTTCTCCAAGTACCAGAACTAGATGGAAATCGTAACTTTTTTTTTTTTTTTTAATACAGTTTTGCCTTCTGCAAGCATAATACAGATCAAAAGTTAAAGAAATTGTCAGCAATTCTTCATTACATTTCTAATGATACATTACCTTATCAGAGTTAAAATATATGTTAAAAAATATCTTTCATCAATCACAAACCTTCTGTATTGTCTTGGAGTACTAGTATCAGCAG
This sequence comes from Odontophorus gujanensis, assembly GCA_013399175.1. Taxonomy (NCBI): domain Eukaryota; kingdom Metazoa; phylum Chordata; class Aves; order Galliformes; family Odontophoridae; genus Odontophorus; species Odontophorus gujanensis. The sequence continues at coordinate 12,144 of VXAB01013491.1, forward strand.
CAGAAAAAATAATTTTGGATAAGTTTCCTGTAGACTTTGCAGATCCACAGCAGTGCTTGAAGGAAAAGAGTGGAGGAGGAGGGAGAGATCCTGGAACAGCAACAACCTTTCTTCAAATAAATTAAAACATTTCAGATCTGAAAGGAGCTAATTCTAAAGAAATGTCAGTTTGTTAAGACTCATACATTTTGTTGCTGTAAGCAAGCAAGGTTATTTAGTTTGTCTGGAAAATTATATACTACTAAGTCTAAGTTTCAACATTTGTTTAGCTAGCCCTTTATAACCCATCTTTGCCTCTTAGGTTCTATGCTTCCCATAAAGATTTTATCCCTTCAAGTTTTAGATGGTGAATATAGGTAGAAGATGATTACTTCTTTGTTCATGTAATTTTCTTTCCTCTTCTTCCCATATTTATTTATTTATTTATTTTGTTATTGAGAAAAAATTGTTTATTGAGATCTACTTTTTAATTTGTTTTGCTTTTGCCAAGTTTCTTATGCCTTTTTTGCATGTTTAATTAAAAAAAATTCCTAGGCCTCCTTTATCAAAACTCTTGTGCTCTTCAGTCTTTCTGATTTCAAATTATCAGTTGAATAAACATCTGGTTTTGACTTGTAAGAGAAGTAGCTGTGCTAAGAAAACAAAATTTTTTCCATATTAAACTTTGCCAACTTATTACAGAGTTTCAACTTGACCTGTTGGAAAGGACTAGATGGACAAAAAAGGAGTGTTTTTTACTGTCAACGGTTTACGGGCAGGTTCGGCCCGGTTCCGTGACGATTGGTGCGGGGGACCCATGGACCCACGCCCCAGGAAAGGGGAAGGGGAAAAGGGAAAAGGGAAAAGGGAAAAGGGAAAAGGGAGATGGACCTAGAAACAAAACAGCTGCAACGATCTGAGGAGGAAAACTAATTTACTAAATAGATATCGGAAAGCAAAATAACACAATATAATACAATATAATTGGAATTAAAGCTAATAAGTCAAATAAAAGGAGCAAGAGAGAGTGCCCGATAAACCGAAGGCCTTACACTAAACACTGAAGGTGAGACGGCAGCGAGCACCCACTGCTGAGTCGATCTCAAAGGAAAGAAAATGTCCCGTGACCGCAGACAGTTTTCATCTTCCCCTCTGAGCGTAAATACGTAAAAACGCAAAGCATCACAAAGTCCTCTGGGGAATGTAGTTCCCCAGTGAGAGGGGAATGAGACAGATATACCTGGAACTATCGATGATCCATGGAGCTGGAGCATTAACTCTTTAACTCTAAATGCACTACATGATGTTATGATGTGGAATATCAGTACCAAAAGTCATAAAACCATGACATTTACACAATATTTGTTCCATAAAATTGTGTATGAAGTAGACAGGGTAATATTACTGCATTCTTTTGTTCATTTATATAAATGATCAAGTAATTGCTTAGTCACAAATGGATCTCTGTTGGTCACCTCTTCAACTCGTTGCTCAGAGGAAGGCCAGTACTGAATTGAGACTGGATCTTGCAGCATTGAGTATACAGTTGAATCTTGAAAACCTCCAAGGATTGAAATTGCCTCTGGGTAACATGTTGCTATGCTTATTTATCCATGTTGTGATATTTTCCCTTATATCTGTTCAGAATATAACCAGTCAGAATTTATGAGTATTTTATCTCATCTATGCACCACAGTAAAGACTTTGTTTTCATCTTTTCCATAATGAACTGTGAGGCTGCTATATTAGATCCCTTCAAACCACCACTTGTATAGGCTGAATGAGCTCAACTCTCTCAACTGTTCCTCACACTTAAGTGATCTTAATATTCTAATATAATTCAGATAGCAAGAAGAAAGAATTTAAAGATTATCTTTTGTTATTGGTTTTTTACTCCTGTTCATAGTGATGACATCACGTCGCACCACCAGTAATTATGTAATCCAGGAAACCATCACTTTCAGGCTTGTAATTGTTCAATTAATGCTGGCAAACTTGCATAAGGTGGTCTTTCTTTTTCTGTGTGATCATTCGTAGGACCCACCTGGCTTTGTCATATTCCAACATTGCCTCCATCGTTCCCAAAGCACTGAAGCTGATATTCAGCTCTGTACAAAATTCCCTGGTTGTATAATGTGCTGATTAGCATGGATGAGTTGATTGAGACATTCTTCATTTTGTGATATGACAGGTGCTCATATCTGTCTGAAATGTGGCTTATCTTCCACATCACTGTTAGTTCTGCTGAAACACATCCACCGCCCCATTGTGATAACAGTCATTGTTTGGTCTCCATTTATATTCAGCAAGCGCTGATGAATGTCAATGGGTCCAATTTTTTCTGCATGGAGGAAATCAATGACACACAGTTTTGCTGCATATGCACTTCCATGTCTGATGCCATTTTGTCACATTGCCCCTCTGCTGCCATCTGTCACATGGCAACAAAATATAATGGAATATCAGTGGGAAGGTTCAGCCTCTGCTGCCATACCACCATTTCCCAGTAAGTGGTGGGGCTACATAGCAACTTGGTTTGTATTAATTTTGAAACAGCAATCACAGCTTTTCTCTGAAAGCATCTTCATGTGTTCAGTGTATAAGAAAATGTGAAGGATGTTAGGGAAATAAAAAATTGTGTGAAACAGCAAAAAAGGTCATTTGCATAAGTCTGAAATGGAAAGCTATTGAGAAGAACAAAGAACATACTGCCAAGTCCATATGCTTTGGGGATAGTTTAACAATTCTGAATGGCTTCCTGCATTGCAGCAAGCTGAATCTCTAGCATAGGTAACACAAAGTTCGAGTAAATAATCCTCAAGCATAGTTTGGATATTTTGACATTTTCTTTTTAACTTGTTTCATTGACATTGAACAGGTTTGAATTTTCTCTGTGTATAAATTTAACTAAATGTTTTATTATTTTGTTTGGTCTTTTTGTGTGTTTGGATTTTTGTTTGGTTTGGTTTGTTTGTGTTAAATTAGATTAATTTAGATTGAATCTGAAGTATTTGATACACACAATAGAAGGAAAGAATGAGTGGATTCCCTCCTGCTGTTTATCTTGCTCCACAGCTTCTGCTCTGAATAGTTTTTCTTGTATTACCATACCCTTCAAAATTTTAATTGGCTCGGACACAGAAAATACAAAACCAAGACCTTGTTCTCATGCTCTCTGGTGGTATGGTAGAGCCTGTATCCACATGGCTCACACTATTCCTTCCCTCTAAACAGTGTAGTATTCATAAGATATCATGAAACACTCCCTTAGCCATGCTGTCTCTCAGATCATGAGTAAGAATTGGCAGAACACAACTGATTTCCAGTGACCATTGCCATTCTATGCACCATGCTAAATATTAAAACAAAAAAAAATAAAATTGCATACCACTGGCTCTGCCTATCCCCTCTGTGTTTCATCTATTACTATAGACAATTAATCTCAGTTCCAAATACAACATTAGTTTGGAGTTTGAGACCATTTAGCAACTCCTCTGGAGTCAAAGGAAAATGTATTTTTTTATTCACATAAATCCATAGCTATGAATATCTGCAATTTACTCCAGTTCCACTTTGTTTATATTCTGGTTGGTTCACTGCACATTGACAGAGAAAGGGAACTATGTGGAGATAGTCATATAAAGTCATCAGTTATATACACTGCCAGCACATACAAGAAGACTGAGTTAAGCTTGCTACTTCAGAGCTGTAAATGCTATATTTATATGGTTTTGCATTATATGTTTTTCATATAATTTCATATAAAAATGTATTTCAAATAAGTTTATATATATATATAGTAATTTCTGCTATTGGTTTTATATATTACAACTTGAAAGTTACCAGACAGATATGCATCTACTATGTGAATATATTTAATTAATTTTATGATTCTAGTTCCAGATCCTTAGAAAAATGCACCTGACATTCAGTCACAAGTAGTCATTTATTTATGAATAAAAACATAAGCACAGGATTTGAGAGAATGCACATACTTATCCAGGTAGAGGAATATCTAGTGTATTTGCAATGAAAATACTGTTTATCAACAGTATGAAATATTTTGCAGAAAAAAAGAGCAACAAAAAATGAATAGTCCATGTTCCTTCCATTTAGATATTATAAAAGTAAGAAAATATTTCCTTTTCCTAATGGTTCCAACATTAAGACATCACCAGGACTTGTAGAGTTTGTGTTATTTTTCTGTTTGTTTGTTCATTTGTTTTTTGTTTTGTTTTGTTTTTAGACATCATGCAAAATAGTGTCTTTTTATTAGCTTCAGAACTATAATAAGCATTTGCCCTTTATCTGCAGGTTGTGGCATCTTGATTACCTGCATAGACACCCTATTCAAAAACACCAAGATACATTTTTCTTCCTCCAGAAAACACTTAAACGCTTAGATGCCTATTTTAAAATTATGGATTAAACTTAGGGTTTTATCAGTATTGATAAAACATTATCCGAAAAATAAATAAATAGATAAATAAATTTTAAAAAGCAGTACCATTTTTTGTCTCTGAAAATTCCCATTTTACTGCACTTCATATGCTTCTAAATGTATACATATATATATTTAAAACACCAATTAAAGTTGATGTCTTACAATTTAAAGATTTATGTGCCTCATAGACATAAAGTTTACAAAGTCAACACACTTTTCAGAACATTCAAATGTCTTACTACTTTTTTCTCCTTTGAAATCCTTAATGGGATCTGAAAGCTTGATATTTCATTGAAGTTTACTTAGAAAGTAGCAGCTACTGAAGTTTAGCTACTGAAAGGGACATAATTAAGAGGTTCTGTTAACTCTAAGGAATTCCACATATGTCGACATCTGAACTGATACTAAATATCTTGATGATCAACTTGTAAAAATGCATCACAGGTTTTGTTGTAACTTTTTGGTATAACTCTTCTCAAATCTTAGAAGAAAACTTAACAACGCAAAAGAAAAAATATGGTAGAGTTCTTACCCTGTTTAGCAAAGACAGGAATGGAAAATAATTTACACGTTCTTTCTGTGAAACCTTAACATAAAATGTTAAGAATTTATCTGTGAAATCTAGCTGTAGTCACCAGTGAAATTCCTCATAGATGTCTTAATAATAAAATATAGACATTGATTACCTATGTGCTGGGGAACGGCTGCAGGAACAGGGTGGCCATGACAATATGTACGAGCATAGCCTAAGTTGGCAACACAGACTGCATAGTTATGGCAAAGGTACTAGATACTGGTAGAAGGTCACAATATCCTTGGGCTAAGCAATAAACAGTAATCAACCCAAGGCGAAACTTACCTGAACAATGGATATGGCCAGATGACTGCTCAAGAGTAACAAGACTGCTTTGTTTTTTGCTATACCTAGAAACTACTTAGCATTTGTTCTATATATTGCCTAAAGATTACCTAGCAATCATTAGTGTTGCCAATACCTTGCCTAGCAATGATCAATGTTGTGTTTAAACTGTGCTTAGCAGCTATTTGGTGTTGTAGTAACATGCCTAGTAACTTTCACTGGCAACCAATGATAAGCCAGCATGCTCTCTAGAGAGAAACTATAGAGAAACTATATAATCCATGTGTTACTAAAAGTAAAGTTGAAGCTGATCACTCATATTGTGTCAGTCGTGCTTCCCTGCTCGAGGACAATCAATTTGGAACCCTTGATTCGCAGCACCTATGTTCATACAGCTTAGACAGGTTAGTATAAACTGAAAATTCTTACTCTGAAAAAAAAAGTGGATTTTTTTGCTTGTTTAACTACAATAGTGAAATATTTATAGCACAAACTTATTGTTATAGTTGATGCTGGTGTCACTAGAATACAGAGGATATAACTACATAACCATCTCCTCAATTAACGGTCATTTATTTATTTGCAAAGTATGCAATTTCATTAGCATTTATTTTTTTAGTTAAACTTGTCGTGTAACCTCTTACAATAGCAATGAAAAGTTTTCATCCTTATTACAAATTATATCCCATCTGTTAAAATTTTTAAGAGGAGATGATGTGTTTAAAAGGCTTAGCCAGGATTTTGGTGCCTAGGTTAAAGAACAGGGACAGAACCAGAAATCAGTAAAGATGGGAAATGGAGGAAGGCAAGAGACAGATAATGAGATGAAACAGATAATAAATATCAGCTAAATACAGAAAATAAAATAGGGAGTTGTGGTAAAATAGAGAATGAATAGAGACTACTAATAGTCTCTATGGAATGAACAGTCTGGCACTGTGTCGATGGAGAGCATGATTGTAGTGGTCATGTTAGGATAAGACTGATATGAAAATTCTTGTAATAAGGATAAGTCACCGAGAAATAAGCAGTTTAGACAGGCATAGCTGAAAAAATTAAAATCCATCTTGATAATAGAATCCGTCTTGTTTACCTGTGCAACAGGGTCTAGGGAACCTGCTTCAGAAGGGGGGCTGTACTAAATGATCTCTAGAGGTCCCTTCCAACCCCTACAGTTCTGTGATTCTGTGATTTTGTGATGAAGCATAACGTCCTCCAATTCTTGAGGGTAATGCTAAAATCAGCAAACAACTGTGATATCTCCTGCTACTATCTTCCCTTGCAATTTTTATATTTGCATTGTTCTTAACTATGCAGTCAGCTCAAGTGGCAAAGGATGTATTGGTTGTGATAACAAAGTACACAATTGAAGTCGTACTGATTTGGATTAACTGTTTATTAAGAAAAGTGTTACAAATTGTTAGGAAAATTACTGCTCCAATAAGCTTTCTCAATCATCTTTATTCCAAAAAGAGACAGAGGAGAGCTTTCTTAATTTGAATAAAGGGAGAATCTCTCCAAGTACTGGGGACACAGTCCCACTTTTATCCCAGTACCCTGATGCTGGTGAGTCCTTCTCCCTTTTCTCATTGACTGAGGTACTCAGGGTTCACATTCTTCTCAATTTGCCTGTCAGCTATCTACCCAGTAGGTACTCCAGTTCCTTTGTTTATACATGTGTTGTAATCTAGGTTCAGTATGTTGTTTTGCCCAACTAGAACTGTGTCACGATTTCACATCATAACATCATGTGAGGCATTGGGAGTTAGAGTTAACCTCCAAGACCATGGATTGCTGAATTTCCAGGTACCTGTCTCTCAGAATAACTACATACCCCAGAGGACTTTGGATTCCCATCTTCCACCTAGAGGGAGAGATAAAACTGCACACAAATCCCGAGACTTCCTCTTTTGCTGGTCATCTCAGCAGTGGAGGTTCCCTAGCCATCTCATCTTCAGCTTTAGCATAAGGCCTTTGGTTTCAGACACTATCTCTCTCTCATTTCATTTTATTTATTAGCTTCAACTCCAATTATCTTGTATTCTATTATATATATACATTTTTTTGTTTTGTTTTGTTTTTGTTTTTGTTTTTGCATTCCAGTATCTTATTTAGTAAATTAGTGTTCTTCCTCAGATCGTTACCGCTGCTTTGTTTTTAGGTCCATCTCCCTACCATCTTCCTTCTGCCCCTTCCCATTTCCCAGGGTATGGGTCCATGAGCCCCCTGCCCCATTAGTCAAGGAACCGGGCCAAACTGGCCCATAAACCATTGACATTCTTGGTGCAGAATGCAAGCAGTCTGAATCTAAACTTTTTTTTTTTTTANCTTTCTTAATTTGAATAAAGGGAGAATCTCTCCAAGTACTGGGGACACAGTCCCACTTTTATCCCAGTACCCTGATGCTGGTGAGTCCTTCTCCCTTTTCTCATTGACTGAGGTACTCAGGGTTCACATTCTTCTCGATTTGCCTGTCAGCTATCTACCCAGTAGGTACTCCAGTTCCTTTGTTTATACATGTGTTGTAATCTAGGTTCAGTATGTTGTTTTGCCCAACTAGAACTGTGTCACGATTTCACATCATAACATCATGTGAGGCATTGGGAGTTAGAGTTAACCTCCAAGACCATGGATTGCTGAATTTCCAGGTACCTGTCTCTCAGAATAACTACATACCCCAGAGGACTTTGGATTCCCATCTTCCACCTAGAGGGAGAGATAAAACTGCACACAAATCCCGAGACTTCCTCTTTTGCTGGTCATCTCAGCAGTGGAGGTTCCCTAGCCATCTCATCTTCAGCTTTAGCATAAGGCCTTTGGTTTCAGACACTATCTCTCTCTCATTTCATTTTATTTATTAGCTTCAACTCCAATTATCTTGTATTCTATTATATATATACATTTTTTTGTTTTGTTTTGTTTTTGTTTTTGTTTTTGCATTCCAGTATCTTATTTAGTAAATTAGTGTTCTTCCTCAGATCGTTACCGCTGCTTTGTTTTTAGGTCCATCTCCCTACCATCTTCCTTCTGCCCCTTCCCATTTCCCAGGGTATGGGTCCATGAGCCCCCTGCCCCATTAGTCAAGGAACCGGGCCAAACTGGCCCATAAACCATTGACATTCTTGGTGCAGAATGCAAGCAGTCTGAATCTAAACTTTTTTTTTTTTTAATGTTGGCAGAAAAAAGGATTTCTTAAAGTTGCAGAGCTGCAGAACACTGTAGCTAGCTTTGACCTTCATAGATCAGATTGCAAGTTGGGCAGGCTGCAAGACTCAGGACACTGTACCAAATTTGTTTATTTTTTCCCTTTTTTTTCCCCTTTTTTCCCATTAGCAACTGCCAATTATGAGTCTGTTCTTCATTTCTGGAGTATGATATAAAGGAGACCATTATGTTTTTTGGAATGTATTAGTTTCTTATTAGGTTCATCATTCTCATAAACTTTTGACAAACTGACTTTGTATCCAGTAAAGCCTGTCACTCTTTGTTCCGCCCAGAAAACAAGATTTACATGCAGGTGCTAAGATAGCATCTCCTGCTGTATATTTGCAAGGAAAGTTTGTTTAACCAGATCCTTGTGACTGTAACACTTCTCAGCATTTTCTTTATCTTGTTTTGCAGAGACTCCCTACCCTTCCTTTGTTCTTCGCACATTTTCTTTTGGAAGGACACTTTATCTCTGTTTTTCCTTCACAAATCAAAAGTTTGTGTTCAAAACTATTAACAGTCAAAAATCAAGCAATCATATGGCAAATAAGAATTAAAAAATATTAAAAAATTATTCACAGAGAGCATAATCTGAGATTGACCATAATATGTGGTGTCCAGACATGCATCCAACCTGATTCTGTATGTTGTACAGAATACACTTGTGTTACAACTAGTCTCATGAAGTAATGAAAGAACACCCCAATCTTCCATAAAGTAACGTGTAAGGATGTTAAATTGTATAAGTAAAAATTTTCAGGGGAACAAAAAAAAAATTGATCATTAAGATGCTCAATTAGTGTGACGAAGAGCAGAAGACTTTACATATTTTATTTTATAGGTGCACACAATGACACCCTGGAGTCCCGTTTGCACTAATACTAAGCAGACATAGCTACAGTTACAGCTAATGGATCCATGCTGTGAACAAAAATCTTACAGGAAGGTGATTTCCTTTAGAAATCAGGACTTCTATTAGTCAACTTGGACACATAAATATCAGAGTACCTTTTCAGGCTTCATCTAAGCTCCACTTCTGAGACTATCTCTTCTTCACTATGAAATGTAAGGAAAGAAAAAAAAAAAAAAAA
>VXAB01013491.1:21748-49656 GCA_013399175.1 Odontophorus gujanensis
AAAAAAGGATAAGGTCTTGAATCATTCAGATTATAGAGGGATAAAATTATAGGAAAGCCCATGAAGATAACTGCTAAATATGACAAGTCTATCTTTAAAAGGAAGTTGGAGTAGTGCATTGTAAATAATTGATTAAGACGTTAAATAATTAAGAGAAAAAGTACTAAATTACTGCACATTTTTAAAATACTATCCATTTACTGTATGAAGTGTCTACTACAAGAATAATTTAATAAAATGATCATTACTACTGTACAATCATGCTCAAAATGGATATGATTATGACTGAACAGACAATTTTGACTTTTTATAGCTTGAGTTTTCAATCTCAACATGACTCTTTTCCTATAGTTTGTGTTCAATGCTTCTAATTTTGCTTTTCAATTTGTATGCATTCTAGCAAATGTCTATCCAGACTGAATTTTTTTTTCTGTTACTTTTTAATTTGCTATTCTTTTCTCTTTGCCCAAAGTCCTTGTATTTCTTGCTGTTACAAAATATTACTTTTCCTCCTTTTCTAATTTCTGAAGACTTCAATTAAATAGATTGTTTCTTCTATTTGCAAAAAATAAAAAATATAAATACCATAATATAATAACAACATTTTAGAGTAATACTTTATCTGAAATATTTTGTCTTCATATAGTTTTGGAAGAGGACTTAATGTAAATAATAATAATAATAATAATAGCAATAATAATAATAAAAAACAGAAAGCATAGGGTGCAACTGAGCTATTTATGTATTTCAATTTTGAGATAATGAAAAAGGTGACTGTCATTTGTTGTTTACAGTTCTTTGGATATTTTAAAGAATAAGTATCGTCAATTTGTTTGCTGCTGTATTTGTATTTTTTTTTTCACAGTTGTTTCTTTTCCCTTAAAGAGATCTATTACTTTATCTCAGAGAAGAAAACTCCTACTGAATATAAGAAACATCTCGCAGACTGCCTTAAGTATTTTGAGAAAGACATTATTTTCCTTGTTGTAATCTGTAAGCCAGATATAAAATACCAGAAAAAAATACTCATTCATGTTTGTATGCTAAATAAAAATGATGCATCTTTTTATTTCATCTCTGTATTTATAAAACCACACTAATGCAGATATCATGACTGTTATAATAGTAATCCAAGTGAAAATAAGTACAGGTTGAATCATTTTGTTTTATTTTTTTTTTTCCTATGATTTGCATCTTCCAATAAATTGCATGCCTGTAATTTACCAGTTTATGCAAACACAGCGGTTTACATTCAAAACTTTCATACAAACAGCTGTGAATATTTTTATTGTTGGTAATTAGTCTGTGATGGTATTAATTTAGATAAGGAATGTTGGCTAAATCCCAAAGTGCTTTGAGATTTTTAATGTGTCTGAAAAAAAAATAATCTGAAACTTGCGAATGAAAATATGGTGTAATATCTCACTTTAAAGGTAGTACCCTCTTGATGTCTAACCACTGAATCCTCATTACTAGTAATCTGCAATATCATTATAGCTATCAGCTAATAAGATGTGAAGCAAAGCCTTCTTGTTCAGTGAGATGAAAATTAACTACAAAGTCAAAATGACACTCCAAACAAGGAACCAGCTGGCACAACCTCACCATAAAGTATGTTAAAGAGGTAAATAACCTTATGCTTAACTTGACTGTAGCAAAGAGGGAAAAATGCATTTTGTTGTTTGTATCTTTTTGTTTTGCCTCCTGTGTTTTTTGGAGTAGTTTCTGCCTCGATTATAATTTTATAGTTCTGGTAAATCATGTTATCCCCTTCTTTCTAAGCATATTTGTCTTCCTTCCTTAAAATTATGCGATAGGCCTTCTAGATTTTGCTACTTTTTGTACCATTCTTCTCAGTAACTGGAATTAATAGCCCGAATTTCCAGAAAGTATTCGCAAACATATTACTTTTTTCAGTCTCCAGTAGTGAAACTAGCCTTCTTATAAGATATATTATATTAGATCTAGAAAACCAGGAGGATTTTTAAGATAAACTGTTCAGATCCTTTTTCACATTTTTCAAAAAAACAATACTAGATCATCATAAAGATTTAACTTTTCTGTTAATTTCTATAATTTAAGCACCTGATTTCCATTAAATGCAGTAGTAATCTAAAGATATATTCATCCTTAAGATTAATTCCTATTTAATTTCCCACATAATTTTATGGGTGTAGATGTCTTCCTGTGTAAGCAAGCTTATCTAGACTTCACAAAGAGCAGAGTGAGTCTTCTCACATATTTGGATACCTGAATACGAGATGTGGTGGAAGCCCCATCCCTGGAGACATTTAAGGCCAAGCTAGACCAGTCTCAGAGCAATCTGATATAGCTGTGGTTGTTTGCACGGGAATTGGACTAGATAACCTTTAAAGGTCCTCTCCAGCTCTATGGATTCTATGAATAACCATAAAACACTCATCAGATCATTGTACAGTAATAAGACTTCTACAATGATCACCTCCCAGAAGCTTCTATCTCTAACCAGTGTACAAACTTTTCTTTATTGTATACAAGACCCAAGTCTTTTAGTTCCACTCAGTTTTGCTGTTTTTCAGATCACTTAATCAAATTCCTGTCAGGGTGTGGACCTTTGGCTATTCCTTACAGTGTTGACTCTGGCTCCCAACTCAATGAAGATCTCTACATTACCATGTTAAAAAGTCAACAAGTGAGCCGAAACACTGGACACTTCTCCACTTTGAGTACTGTACACAATTATTAACCTGCTAACAAGAGACAGAGTGAGACAGCCCTTAAACAGTATTAATGTGAGCCAGTTCACGACACTGATTTGAGATATGAATAGATTTAAAACCCCTTTTAGTTATCAGATGAAATGCAATTGTCAGCATAGCTATTGACTTCGCAGGTTACCCACTTATTTTTTTGCATTCATTCTTATTATTACCTGTTCCACTTGCTCTGTGCATTCGGGTCTCTGACAGGGAATATAGTTCACTCCTCTCTAAGCTTTTTCAGAATTGATGCACAGTGGACGGGGTAGAGACAGCTGAGTCATGATGTTTCAACTGCAAAAGCATTTTCAACTTTGCCTTCCAGATATAATGTGAAAGTAATAGTTAGGAAAAACAAACAAACAAACAAACAAACAAACAAAAAACCAATCCAGAGTAGTTATCCATCTCTCTGTGCTTCTTGTACTCCTTTTAAAGAATTGTAACAGAGTATTCCAGTTTTCATATTGCACCTCCAGAACTAGAGTGGTTGGAAAATCTTGACTGAATTAGAGACAAGCTGGATGAAAGTCTGTCTTTTCAGTCCTCAGAATAACATTAGATCAGTTTTTAATATCTGACATAAGTCAATAAATATAATCTAGTATAAGCAATATAAGCCCAGTGATGGTATTTAAATACTAGTAGGATGACAACTCTGTTTCAGTCATTAGTGATTTAATTTTTTTGTCAGTGATCTACCATGTAAGTCCCAATATCCAGAGGATTGAAATAATTGCCAGCAAATTAAAATTAAATATTCTGTTTTTCTCCTGCAATTCATACATATGGTTTTGTGGTTAGTTTTGTTGTTTTGTTAGTGTTTGTTTTTTGTTGATGTTGGTTTTTCTTTTCTATTTTTTTTTTTTCCAAAGTAATAAAGTACTCTGGCATATTTTAGCCTTTTCTCTTTTAGACTGTAATCCTTGTAGAAATGACTCAAAGTATCTTCAAAGAAAGTCTTATCTAAGTAAAGGGAAAGAGAGAGGGTGATGAAGAGAGAGATATGGTCTGCTTACTTGGATAGTTATTTTCCAAGTATATTATTCTAAATATGGAAAGACATTTCTATGGTTAAATTGATGATGAAGATGTAGAGCTGAAAGGAAAACAGATTTCAAGAGATATAGGAATCAGATTCATTCCAAATAGCATATAGGTACTAATAGTTATTTTATTTAATTAAAAAAAAAAAGGCAATGGGGCAAGCATGAGAATTAAGCATGAGAATTCTGTATTTAGCAAGTAGCAAGATCCTTGTCCTATTTATTTGCAGATGAATCATGAGTAATTAACCAGTAGATTCAGAGCAGCATAAAAACCTAGAATAGGTTTTTCAACTCTTCAAATTAACAGCATGCAGCAAATATGGAAAATTATAATTAAATTTGTTCCTTCTAGAATAGCAGTCCCCAGCTCAGCCTTTGGTTACCAAGGCCATCCTTTTCCTTCTTGATTTAAACATGATGAAAGAAAGGAGATCAGAAGTCAAGGAGAAAAAACCATTCAACCATAGTGTTCCTCCATGTGGAAAGTAGCCTTTAGATTGGATCTCAGGGATCTTCAAGAGGCCATTCTGATCTTTCTCTATTTAGCATAGAAAAAAGACAAGGTTGTTGTACAATCAGTCAGCCCCATCTTCTGATAATTTGAGGTAAAGGAGAATCTCACTGGTAGCTCTGTCAGTGAGGCTTTTACTTTCAATAAAAGTGCATAATTTCAATCTGCCCCTTGCTCACAATGTGATCAGTTTTCTAAGCATTCTGGATGAATTCAGTACTTCAGCAGACATTATAGGATGCTGAATGCCTGGGACTGCGTTGTTAAAATCTCTTGAACTATAGTGTATCAATTCAGAATAAATGAGATTTGTTTTAAAATTATTTGAAAGCATTATCTTCTCTGACTGTTTTCATCAGCAACCCTTTTAGCCCTTTACTGTGCATCCATTCAGGATCCAAATAGCTACATAAAAGGACTATTAATATTTATACCACACCTTGTCACATTATTCTGGAGGTCAAACGAATGCAGCATTTGCCATCCTCATGTAACTGAGATGTGCTACTGAACAGATAGAAGTGTTTGCTTGCTATAATAAATAACATCGTCACCTTTCCTGCACAATTTATTTTTTATTTTTATTATAGTAGATAAATTCTGAAGGAAATTTTGATAAAACACATACTCTTTGAAAGAAATGATCTAATTTTTTTCCCTTTTATTTACGGAAGTAATTAAGGTTATAAGATAATTATTTTTTGCATTAGCATTTACAGTATTCTTGGAGGTAATATCAAGTTTTTAATGTTGAAACTGAACAATCAAAATACAGATTGCATTTTTTATAGGAAGATTGCAAGTTCTCTTGTAACATCATGACCACAAAATTTATCATTATTGTGAAACATTTTTTTATATATACTAGATAGAAAAATGTCATTTGAAAAGGACATTCAGAGGATATTTCAGAAGTACTCCTGCTCCAGTTCTTCCCTGCCCTGATCCAGGTTAATCAGATCAGGTTTCTCAGGACCATGTTCAGTCAAGTGTTGAATGCCTACAAGGATGGAGATCCCACAGCCTGTTTGGATTGCTGTTATCCAGCCTTTATGGATGTAAGGTTTTCCTAATGGGAATCTCTCATGCTCCAGCTTGGGTTTGTTGTAGCTAGTTCTGATGTAGGGCAGCACTAAGAAGAGTCTAATCCTGTCTTATCTGAATCCTTTCATCATGGAGTTGTAGATGGCAACAAGGTACGTCCTGAACCTTCTCTTCTCAAGGTTGAATAGATGCAGTCTCAAGGGAGATACTGCAGTTTTTATCTCTAGTTTTGATTATATTTTGCCTTTTGAAGCTGTCCGTATAAATGAAGAAACGCTGAAGTAAGCAAAAATGTAGAATTTTTGGAACTCAGAGTCTCCAGTATGAGCTGCAATGTACAAAGCCTCTGTTCAACATTTCATATTCAATAAATAAATAATTTCACCTAAGTATCTCATAACATATCGAAATCACTAAAAAAAAGAAGCAATAAAGACATGCATGGTCTCTTGATCAAGATATAATTACCCACAATGATTAATTGTTAGCTGTCTGCTTGTCTCTCTTTTGGACTGCTTCCACCGACTCTTCCCAATCAACTGGTGCTCTTGTGGCCTCTGGAAAAGGGTTGATTCCTAGCCCCTTTTCATTTAAAAGAATCAGCAATGCCTCAGAAGCAAAGTGATTTTATATTCCCAATTTTTCCAGCTTCTTATGCAGATTTCTAATCTTACTAAATATATTCTCTGTGTTCTTTGAGTCAATACAGCCTACATAAGATTCTTGAGTTTACTGTTTTTTTTCATGTTATGTTATGTAAGCACAAGTTTCTTTGTCAAGATGCTTCGATTACTTGTAAGCTTTCATAATCTTTTCAAATTATGATATACATGTACTCGGTACATTAAGATTCATAAAGTTGATAGATACACCCACCTGTCTACTTTGTCCCTCTCACAGGCATTTGTAGTTACTGTCTGATTTCTATTAAGTGTCTGACTTAAGTGAGTGCTAGTGAGTTTAAGAGATCTGAATTCTCAGGAGGAGGCCACTTTCTAATTTAGGCATGTAAATGAAGTACCTGAAGTTAGATACTGTGAAAACTACACTATACATTAAAAACAAAAACTTTTTGATAGACAGACTTTATGCCATAATGCACAGTTCCTTTCAAGGAAGCATTTCTGTAATAGTTACCAGTCACAGAAGAGTCTTTGTACGACTTAACATATAGAACAGCTGGTACACCCACACGAAAATGTATTAAAGAGCTTTGTCAGTCAGAAAATGTAAATACTTCAGTTAAAAAAAGTTCAGCACACTTACTTTTCTTCTTTTATAAACATTTCAGCTAATTACTTACAGCTCTAAAAGCCTCATTTAATCCCCAGAGCACCCTAGAGTTAGAAATCTTTATCTAGTTTTAGTAGCTGTGTCGGAATGCCATTTGCACTAAGTGATCAGTGAGAAGTTGTCAACTGCATCTGATGTCATAAAACACAAAATGTCCTAGAAACTGCCAATCTGTTTGGGCTTAGTGCTGAATTTCACATTGAGTGAGTAAATAAATAGTTCTGTTTCAAGAAAATGCATGCACATAGATGATCTTTGAAAGCCCCTTTCAACTGAACTATCCTATCCTATCCTATCCTATCCTATCCTATCCTATCCTATCCTATCCTATCCTATCCTATCCTATCCTATCCTATCCTATCCTATCCTATCCTATCCTATCCTCTTATTTGTACCAAAATGTTTTCCCAATATAATTGCTAAGTAATCATCAAAGGAAAGTCTTCTATTCAAAAGTAAAATGGATATTGAAAATAATAACTAGATTTTATTTGTAGAAATGTTGCCCTGAAAGAAACACTTCTTATTTATTTCTATGGAAAATGCAACAGATACAAGGAGTACAGTAAGACTGTGGTAGAGGAAATTCTCAGCTACAAAACATTGCTTTTTAACGTCATCAGCACCATTAGTTATGTGGTACACTCTTTGATGGATAAGGAACTGCCTGGAGGGCCAGGCCCAGAGAGTGGCGGTGAATTGAGTTAAATTCAGCTGATCAAGAGTGGTGTTCCCCAGGGGTCCATTCTGGGGCCTGTCCTCTTCAATATATTTATTATCAATCTGGTTAAGGGAATTGAGTGCACCCTCAGTGTTTGGAGATGACATCAAGTTGGGAAGAAGTTTCAATCTGCCTGGGGGTAGTGAGGCCCTACAAAGGGATCTGGACAAGCTGGATTGTTGGGCTGAAGCAAATGGGATGAGGCCACTGCTGAAATGCACCACTGTGCTCCATTCAGCAAGCATCACTGAATATCAATGGGTCCAATTTTTTTCTGCATGGAGAAAATAAATTACACATATTTGCTTCATATGCACTTCCATGTCAGATGTCATTTTATTAGACTGCCTCCCTGCCATCATGTGTTGCACAGCAACAAAATTTAATGAAATTTTGATGGGAAAGTTGAACTTTATTGCCATACCATCAACTTTTGCCACTGACATTGTGGGCCAATATAATAAAATAGGAGGCATTATTTTTTGAGCAGTCTTTGTATTTTAATATGATTTAGCAGTTACCTGAAATTCCCTTGAATTAGGGTCTCAGTGAGAAATTTCCTCATATATTCTGTTACATTATTCACTACCTTCAATAAGATATACTTTTCATTCATAAACATGTTTGAGTCTAGGTCGTCAAATATTCAGGAAAGACTTGTTTGAACTGTTAGGAAACAATGAATAGATTTCCACACACCCCATAAGATCTAAATGTCAAACCATGTGCTTGCAAAGACTTATCTTCCCTTTCCACATGAGAAGCTTATCTTGGTGTGAAAGGAATGTAGCAGAGAAAGAAAAATAAAAGTCTATCCATTTCATAGTAAGATTCACACTACTCAGGAGTTAAACTGATCTGTGAGGCTAAACATTCTAAATGGAGAGTGACTAGTTTCAACCTCTGGGAACACACAATTTATGAATTCCTTAACTATTATATCAGTAAAAGATCTCAGCTTTCAAGATTAGGATATTTTTCCCATGGTGCCCTCAGGATGAAGCTCCCTAGGGTTGCTATAAGCATATCAAGTTTGAAAGTTTGATGGTCTAAAATATTTTATCACTTAAAATTGATAAATGTGTGGTTATGTTCATATGCTTTCACAAAAAAATACATCATTTCAGTTCAAGTAAAGCAAAACAATGCATTTCCTGAACATTACATCTTATGAAAAAATATCTTTCAAATCTTGTTCTACATATGAGAAAGTCCTGCTTTGTTGTTTTCTAGCCATGGGTTTGTGAGTAAACATGGTTTTTCAGTAAAAATAGTTAAAACATGAACATTCATAAAACTAGGATGCTATAAAATAGTGTAAAATTACATCAAGAAGGACTTGGTAAAATGATTTCTGAACATATTGGGAGTAGGAGGGATTTGAAGAAAAGAAGTAGGATGAAAAGAAGACACTGAATCCCAATGTAATGATTCAGAATTTAATCACTAAGATTATCTATATTTTTAGTAATGCTGCAGCAAATTTAAAATTGACAAATGTCCTTAAGTCTTTTTATATTCATTATTTAATTTTCACTCATAAAATTATCCCCCAATCATACTGATATAAAATCAGAAGTAATATATTGCAGAGCCTGTGTTCCTTGAGATCACAAATTCAGTAAGGGTGTTGTTGCCACAGCCCAAGCTGCCTCTGATCTTAACCTCTTTAACAATCTCTTCTGTACTGGAGAGCATCAGGCCCAGCAACACTTCATCTCTGGTGGGTCTATCCAGTATCTGAACCAGAAAGTTGTGTTCAATAGACTCCAGGAGTCTCCTGGATTGTATGCAGCTCACAGTGTTGAAATATCTGGGCAGTTGAAATTCTGTGACAGGATGAGAGCCTGTGAGCAAGATGCTTCTTTAAGCTTAAGCAAAAATGCCTCATCAGCAGGCTCCACTTGATCAGATGATCTGTAGTAGATGTTAGCCACTAGATGCCCTTTAATGGTCCAGTCCCTAATTTTAACCCACAAGTTCTCAGCCTGTACATGACTGTTTCTTAGGGGGAGCTCTACATTCTATCTACTTCTTAACATAGAGGGCAACTCCTCCAGCTCTCCTACCTTGTCTACTCCTTCTAAAAAGCTTATAGCCCTCAATCATGATATTCCAGTTATGTGAGTTATCCCATCGTGGTTCTGTGACAGCAATAAAGTGTAGTTTTCCATTTGCATCACACTTTCCAGTTCCTCTTATTTGTTTCCCATTCTGTAAACATTGGCAGAGAGGAACTTCAGCTGGGCTTACAGCGGTATTGCCTTCTTGGAGGAGCCTTCCCAAAGAATTATATGACAAATCTGAAGTCCTCCCTCACTGCTTCCTAAAGTAACAGTGTTCCCCAACTCTTCTCTGTTCCTCAACAGCGCATCCCTTTTCCCCATCGAATCTCATTTAAAGCCCCGATGATGAGTCCCAATAGTTTGCTGCATAGCATATTTATCTAGCATAAGATGCAGCAGCTTGAGGTCCCCCACTAGCATCTTGTCCTTCTAACTTAGATATGCTATCCTGTACATTGTCATGGACAGGCCCACTATCACCCTATTCCCACTCCAAACCTAGTTTAAACATCTGTCAATGAGCTCAGACAGCTCCTGAGCCAGAATTCTTTTCCTTTTATGATCTACCATTAATCATCAGGCCAAGTGACAAGTTAACCATCTCATGGTTGAAAATGCCAAAATTCCTGTGGTAGCACGATCCTCTCATCTATATATTTATCACATGGGTGTTCCTGGTCCTCTCAGAATCCTTCTCTGTCACTGAAGGGATAGAAAAAAAACCATCTGTACTCCTGCTCTGTCCACTAACTGCTTCAATCCCCTGAAGTCCTTTTTGATAGCCCTCAAGCTTCTCTCAGTGACTATATCACTGCCAGCCTGAATTATCAGTAATGGATTACAGAGGCTTCTAGTAATGTATCTGATAAGGGCCCTGAGGAAGCAGCACACTTCCTTACAGGTAGGGTCACAGAATCACAGAATCACAGAATCACAGAATATTAGGGGTTGGAGGGACCTCTAGAGATCATCAAGTCCAGGCTCCCTAGACCAAGTTGCACAGGTAGGCATCCAGGTGGGTCTTGTCTGCCTCCAGAGGAGGAGACTCCACAACCTGTGTGCAGCCTTTGCCAGTGCTCCGTCACCCTCACTGTGAAGAAGTTCCTACGCACATTTGTGCAGAACTTCCTATGCTTCAGTTTGTGGTCATTTCCCCTTGACCTATCACCACACATTGCAGAGAAGAGTCTGACCTTGTCCCTTTACCTCCTCACCTTAGATATTTATAGATGTGGATCAGATCCTGTCTGAGTCTTCTTTTTTCAAGGCTGAACCCAGCTCTCTCAGCCTTTCCTCATAAAGGAGATGCTCCAGGCCCTTTATCATTTTCGTAGCCCTCTGCTGGACTCTTTCTTTTTTTTGTACTGGGGAGCCCAGAACTGGACACAATACTCCAGGTGAGGCCTCATCAGGGCAGAGTAGAAGGATAGGATCATCTCCCTCGACCTGCTGGCCACACTCTCTTTAATGTACCCTTTAATGTACTCTTTAATGTACCTGTGGATGTCCCATCCCTGAGAGACATTCAAGGCCAGGTTTGATGAGGCTCTGGGCAACCTGATCTAGAGGTTGGCAACCCTGCCCATGGCGAGAAGGTTGGAACTAGAGGATCTTTAAGGTCCCCTCCAACCTAAGTCATTCTATGAGTCTATGCTTCTATGATTGATTTCACTCAAGACAGTGAAAAAGGCAGTAGTCCAAAACATAATCAGAAAAGGAAAGTTGTTTGCTAACATTTATGAATATTTATCAGGTGATGTCAAGTCGACATTGACAACTTTGAAAGCTCCTAATATAATTCAAGCATAAATAGTGAAGGCAGGATTTTGACCGGTCTGTTTGAGGAAATTATAAGGAAGTTATTTTGTATCAGCAAATCTTGCAAAATGTGGTGACCTGTAAATGAATATGAAAATTAACTGCAGATGTTGCATGCAATAAGCAGAGTGTTCACCAGATTCTAATGTTTATCTTAGCAATTGTAGCAATTAAGGTAATCTGCAAGACAATGTTATATGCACCTGACTTCTAGTGTGAGAAGGCAATATTGCATATAATGCATTGATCTTTGACCTAAGAGATGTGTCTTTTTTGTCAGCTTTGCCACCAGCATCCTGCCTGACCTTGAACAAAACTTTCAACTTGAAATCAATAAAGGAATATAATAATTCTATTACAGGCAATAAATAAATAAATCATAGAATCATACAATCTTTGGAGTTGAAAGAGACCCATAAAGGTTACCTACTCCAACTTCCTTGCAATGAACAGGGACATCTACAGCTTGATCAGATTGTTGAGAACTAGGTCCAGCTTCACCTTGGATGCCTCCAAGGGCATCCATCACATCTCCAGGCAACCTGTTCCAGTCCCCCATCATCCTTATTGTAAAAAAATTCTTCCATACGCTCAACCCAAATCTCCCCTCTTTTAGTTTGAAACAGTTTTCCCTTGTCCTATCAGACTGCTAAGGAGTCTGTCCTCTTTCTTACTGCCTCCTTTAGACACTGAAAGGGCACTACTAGGTCTCCTCAGGCCCTTCTCTTCTTCAGACTGAACAACCCCAGCTCTTTCAGCCTGTCATTGCAGGGAAGGTGCTCTGTTCTGTGGACCAGTTTTGTGGCCTTTCTCTGGACCCACTCTAACAGGTCCACATCTCTCCTGTACTGAGGACCCCACATCTGGACACAGTACTCCAGGTGAAGTCTCACCAGCACAGAGCAGAGGAGAAGGATCACCTCCTTCAACTGGCTGATCACACTTTTTTTTAACGCAGCTCAGGAAATTTTGGCTTTCTGAGCTGCAAGAGCACATAGCTGGCTCATGTCCACTTTACCATCCACAATTACCCCCAAGTCTTTTTGGCAAGGATGCATTCTATTCATACATCCCTCAGCTTGTATTGATGGTTGGACTTGCCATGACACGGGTGCAGAACTTTGCGCTTGATTTTATTTAACCTCATGAGTTTCACCTGGGCCCTCTGCTCAAATTTTTCTAAGTCTCTCTGAATGGTATCTCATCCTTTGGGCATGTGAACCATAACACACAGTTTGACGTAATCTGAAAAATTGCTGACAGTACACTCAATCCCATTGTTGATGTCATTAAAGGTGTTAAAGAGCATTGGTCCCAGTACTGACCCCTGAGGGACACCACTTGTAACTGCTTTCCTTCTGGATATTGAGCCATTGATCACCCCTCTTTGGGTAGACTTAAATACAATTAAATTACTACATACTTCAATACATCAGGTACATACATTCTCCAAATATCTAAATTCTACTTCTAAATATGTTCAGAATTTCTTTCATTTTTACAGATCTTAGCAACTAAGCACTCATTTCATCCTCATTTATGTAATTAAGATTCATTGACTGGAAGTGTGTTAAGCATGCTGTTTTGAAAATAAATAGCACAGCAACTGGAAACTTTGGTAGATACAGTATTTAATGTCTTGGTAGTTCATTTCCTGAAATGCAAAGTAGAATGGCAAGATTATATTTTCCAGTGTTAGCTATAAACCATATTGACTGTAAATTCTTGATTTAAAGTTTCTTCATAACATGTGTTGCATGGGATTCTACTTCTTAACTCTGCTATGTCTCACTTTCTGTTCCTGAAATTCTTCCTTCTGAATAAACTTCTAAGTATTAGTTTGAGAAATAAGCTAGTTTCAAAGTCTCATTTCTCCAACGCTGCCGACTGTAAACTTGGGAGTTCTATAATATGTGGAGATGTGGACTTTTTGGACATTATACTTAAGTCATGAAAAAACATAATAATAATTCTTTATGAATTAGAACTCTGAACAATTATGGCATCAGACCATAAGAGATAGAGAATGTATCCATAAAAGGAAATAAATAACTTGAAGGTTTTTCAGTCGTGTTTAATGCTATTGCTTGTTTTTTATTTTTATTTATTTATTAATCAGTAGAAAAATAATTGGTGGCCATTGTTTTTTGAAGACTTAGTCAACATCTGCATATATTGGCATATGATGGATTAACATTTGATCTAATATGTTCACCAAATTTTATAAGTGTAACTGGTAAAATAAACTCTGCACAGAATGTTGTGGTATAATGGCCACAAAATGATGCATAGGAAGTTCCGCACAAATGTGTGTGGGAACTTCTTCACAGTGCAGTGACGGAGCACTGGCACAGGCTGCACAGAGAGGTGGTGGAGTCTCCTTCTCTGGAGACGTTCAAAACCCGCCTGGACGCCTACCTGTGCAATTTGGTCTAGGGAACTGCTTTGGCAGGGGGTTGGACTCGATGATCTCTAGAGGTCCCTTCCAACCCCTACAGTTCTGTGATTCTGTGATTCTGTGATGGACTATTTTCTCAAATTCTCACAATCAATAATAATTTCCAAGAATAAAAAGCCAAGTGTATAGCAGTAGAAAATCAAATACATACTTTATCTGATTAAAAAGTTTTGTGAAATGAATTATTTTACTGAGACTTGACGCTCTTTTAAGAAAATAATTTTAAACCAAAGTTTCTAAGAAAAATTTTGTTATTTTTTTTCCACATTCTGTATGCTTTTCCATTAATGTTTAAACTATTAGCAAGCATAAACATACAAGTATTCAAAAGTCTTAGGTGTGCTTAGGTAGCATCATGGAATTCATAGTAATCACCATATAGTGAAATTGACTGTCGTTGAAGCTAATAAGGTTTTAGAAGAGGTTTCAGCTAAATACAGACATCCTGTATAAATGTATCCTCTCTATCATTGCTTTTGCATTTGCATACGCAGCTTACATCTGTATATCTTGATGACTTAGACTAAATCTGATTCCACAGGAATGTTTATATCTAGGGAAAAAGAACATTTAGAATTCCAAGTTATTAATAAATTATTGATTTCAGAAGAATTTTGAGGGCTTTAGGCATTACTCTATTTTATTTAAAATGGCCAGCTAATGACAATGTTTAATTCCAAGCTCTGTGTTCCATTAAATTTATAGAGCTCTCTCAGTTCTGAGCCAGAAGAACAGATATGACTTTCTAAAAAATTTATAAAACATAACATTTTATCATTTTGATAATTTCTTCAGGATAATATAGACATCTCCACACAGGCTGAAGCACTTCAAAATCATAGACTATTTTGGGGTTAGTAATTTTAGAAGACATTATGCTTTTATGAAATATATTTGTAACCTGATATAAAAAAATGACAGACCTGGTCTCATTAGTCTATTTAAACATAAGATCAATTGCTGTCTCTGAAACGACTATTCTGAAACATTAAAACACAGAAATGTTAACAGCAAAATTCATTCTTTCCTTTGTTCATCCAGACTGTCTAATTTTCAAAGAATCACACAATCTGGATTTGGCTTTGAAAAACAATGCAAGCACCAGATTGCTTTTTTGAGGAAAGAAAGATACATGTTATTCTTCACACTGGAAGATTAAATGACACCATCAAATTCTCATTGATGTGAACTGAGACTGATAATGACTGAGGTATAAAGAGAAGACTTGTAGAGGAATGGAATTTCAGAAAATTACATTATTCCTGTAAGAGAGATGAAACATGGCAAAATCTTTTAGGACTGACATCTACCTCAGGGATTGGTACTAGCAAGAACATTTCAGGATATTTAAAGTCCAGACACAGAGATATTACTCTTCTCAAATAAAAGGCTCTGGTTACATCACGAAGAACATTTTAAGATTCATGCTAGACCTATTAAAAATTGAATTTTTACATAACAAGTAGCCAGTAAAGTTCTGTAAATTTTGATATACATGTAAACAACAAAAAGCAGATAAATAAGAATAGGGGAAAATAAACATTTAAGTATATATATATTTTTATAAGTGATAAGCATTAAACATGATATTTTAGAAAACAGATGGCATCTATTCTGATTGAGAACTCTTGGCATGAATCCCAAACTTTAAAAACATACAAATATTAATACAACATGATTAGATAATAAATTAAAGAAACAAGAATTTCTATTGCAGGATATAAGGAAAGGAAGATAAAAGGAGAGGGGAGAAAGGAAGATAAAACAAGAGGGAAAACATTAAATGAACAACACAATGACTGATGACTAAATAGATAAGAAAAACCATCCCTTGAAACAGAAGTCACTCTAGAGATGTATGTTTAAAAGCAATGCTAATGGAAACTTCCTTCCTCTAGATATCATAATTCAGACTTGGATTTTGGCAGTGATCTTGATAAGAACATGAAAAAAGAAGTAAGAAGAGAAAATGCATGATTATGGGTGACTTTAACTTTCTGACATTAATTTCAAAAGAAATGCTCCCACAGGCATAATTAAGTCATAAATATTCTTGAATGTGTGAGTTGAGAAATTTATGTACCAAATAATCTACAAAGTTAAAAAGGTACCAATGCTACTTTAGTGTTACTTTATGTGAGCATCAGGGAAAAGTAGTATGTGATCTGGCTGTGAAAAATAAGCTTAGGTTGAGTAATGACAAGCTGATTCAAGCTCAAGCAAATTGCAACACAAGCAAGAATTTAGCATCTATCTAAAGTCTGGGGTTTTAGAAGAGGGAACTTTGATAAACTAAGAAATTAGTTAGCAAGGCTGACTGAACCAAAGAGCTTAAGTACTTTAACATAGGAGAAGCATGGAATTATTTTAAGTAGAATATGTAAATACTGTTGGAAACTTGTACTGTAAGTGAAAGAAAAAATATCTTACAGGAAGGGGGCTAGAGATCTCCCTTGAGGAGGAAAATTCTATCTCAGATTACTATGAAATAAATACAACATCTAAAAGGAGTAGAGAAAGGAATCGACCTGCGAGGAGAGCTATGTCTCAAAGGTCAAAAAGTGCAAAAAAAAATAAAAATTAAAATTAAAAAAAAGAGAATAGAGAATAGAGAATAGACAGAAGCCTAGTTGAGCTGAACTTGGAAAGAAAATTAAAATAAGCAGTAGAAGATGTTCAATCATAGAAATAAATGTACAAAAAACAGCTAAAAAACCATAAACAACAACAACAAAATAAAAAAAAAGATAAAAGAAAGACAAGAAGAAAATTGAGCAAGCTGCATGTAAGAAAGCTGAGAAAGAACTGTCTAGATATGGCAACAGCATCAAATGCTCCATCTTATTTTTCAAAATATATGGAATATGAGAGCAAATGCAGATTAGAAAGTAAGAAAAAAGTAATGTTAATTGCCGTATCTAAACTTGGAATGCTTGTACTAACCAGATGAAGTATTCCATAAACTCTGAACCTATGAACTCTGAACCAATATGAAATCAAAGTGTAGAAAAAATTGCAAAATTAATTGCAAGTAATTTATAAAAAAGTGTTCTAGTGGTAAAAGAGAGTTTCAATATGTTGTGATTTGTGTGTCCTGGCATTAGCCTGGATGCAGTTAGTTTTCTTCACAGATGTTTGAATTCTACATTAAAAAAGTGGTGATAAATCATTGATATTTTAGTTGTTGCTGAGCATTCTTTTCATAGTGTCAAGACTTCCCGTTTCTTATGCTTCTCTGCCAGCAATGAGAATAGGGGTGGCCAAATAGAAGAGAGGAGATACAGCCAGAATAGTTGATTCAAATTCACAAAATCACAGAATTGTAGGGGTTGGAGGGACCTCTAGAGATCAGCTAGTCCATCCCCCCTGACAAAGCAGCTCCCTAGACCAGGTTGGACAGGTAGGCATCCAGGTGGGTCTTCAATGTCTTTAGAGAATCAAACTCCACAACCTCTCTGGGCAGCCTGTGCCAGTGCTCTGTAACACTTACTATGAAGAAGTTCCCACAAACATTTGTGCAGAACTTCCTATGCTTCAGTTTGTGGCCATTTCCCCTTGACCTATCACCACACATTGCAGAGAAGAGTCTGACCTTGTCCCTTTGCCTCCCTTACCTTAGATATTTATAGATGTGGATCAGATCCTGTCTGAGTCTTCTTTTTTCAAGGCTGAACCCAGCTCTCTCAACCCTTCCTCATAAAGGAGGTGCTCCAGGCCCTTTATCATTTTCGTAGCCCTCTGCTGGACTTTTTCTTTTTTTTTGTACTGGGGAGCCCAGAACTGGACACAATACTCCAGGTGAGGCCTCATCAGGGCAGAGTAGAAGGGTAGGATCCCCTCCCTCGACCTGCTGGTCACACGCTCTTTAATGTACCCCAGGATCCCATTGGCCTTCTTGGCCACCAGGGCACACTGCTGACTCATGACCAGTTTGTCATTCACCAGGACACCCAGGTCCCTCTCCTAGGAGCCCCTCTTCAGCAGGCCATCCCCCAACCTGTAATAGTGCATGTGGTCCCATAAATGTTCAGCAAACATCAGTGGATGTCAATGGGTGCAATTTTTTTTCTGTATGAAGGAAATTGGTGACACACCTTTCCTTCATATGCAATTTCATTTTATCAGACTGCCCCTCTGCTGGAATCCATCACAGAGCAACAAAATGTAATGGAATATAGTCAAGAAGGTTCAACCTCCAGTGCTATAGTGTCAACATCTGCCTCTGATTTTGTGGGAAAACATAATAAAACATGAAGCGCTAATTTTGGAGCCGCCTTTGTAGTTACCAAGGTTTAGACTGCCGACAGCTTTGCAAGGAATATTCCAAAGTTAATTATTTCAAGGTACAATCTACTCACTGCTTGTAATTTTTTAAATTCCTTAAAGGTCCTAATCAGAAGATATGTATAATTGGATTCATTTTTGCATAATGAAGTTGTTTCAGTGTTGCCCAATGCCTGGACAAGAGGCAATGAGCCCAAACTGGAACACAGGAGATTCCATTTGAACATCAATAAACTCTTCTTTGCTGTTCTGGCAATGTGCCCTGGAATGGTTTGCTCAGAGAGGTTGTGGAGCCTCCTCCTTGGAGATCTTCAAAAACTGCTTGAACATGATTTGGAGCAACATGCTAAGAGTGTACCTGCTTAAGAAGGGATTGGACTAGATGATTTCCAGAGAACCCTTCCAGCCTCTTGTATTCTACAACTTTGTGATACCTGGTACCTAAGTAACTCACATGAAAGCGTGATCACTTTCCTTATTGAATTGACAGTTCACAGAATAGTGGGGGTTGGAAGGTACCTCTGGAGATCAACTAGTCCAACCCCTCTGCTAAAGCTAGAGTACATTGCATAAGTAAATGTCCAGGTAGATTTTGGATATCTCCAGGGAAGGAGACACCACAACTTCTCTGGGCAACCTGTTCTACTTCTCTGTTACCTTCAAATTAAAGATGTTTTTCTTCATGTTCAGATATAACTTCTTGTGATTCAGTTTGTTCTTATTGCCCCTTGTGCTCTCACTGGGTAGCACTCTAATGAGCCTTTGGATATTTATAAGTGTTGATAAGATCCCCTCTCAGTCTTTTGTCAGGCTAAACAAACTCAGATCTTTCAGCCTTTCCTGATACGAGAGGTGCTCTTGACCCTTAATCGTCTTTGTAGTCAAGTGCTGGACTTTATGCAGTAGTTCCCTGTTTTTCTTGTACTGAGGGGCCCAGAATTGGACACTGCTCTTTCTGGATTAATGAAATGAGAACTGCAAATGCCTTCCTCAGATCAAAGTTATGACATTTGATATCTGATTTGTTCCCCAGGGGTCGGAATTGGATCCTGTCTTGTTTAATATCTTTACAGAAAACTTGGACAAGGAGGTTGAGTGCACCCTCAGTAAGCTTGCAGATGAAATCAACTTGAGAGGAAGTGTCAGTCTGCCTGAGGATAAGATGTCCCTACAGAGGGATCTGGACAGCCTGGATCACTGGACTGACACAAATAAGATGAAGTTCAACAAGACCAAGTGTCAGATTCTGCACTTTGGCCACAACAACCCCAGGCAACACTACAGGCTTGGGGCAGAGTGGCTGGAATACTGAATAAAAGAAATGGACCTGGGGGTATTGGCACTGAGGATTAATTGGACTGACAGATGAATTAGATGATCTTAGAGGTTCTTCACACCTTAAGGATTCCATGATTCTACGATTCTATGAATATCACAACTATTTTTAATCGCACTTGTGGAGTTTTCTGCTTGAATGGATCATGAGAATAAAATTGTGGGCAATTTGTAATTTTTCCAGAAATTTTCAGTGAAAAAAATCAAATTTTTCTTTGTGTCCAAAGATAAAGAGAGATTTACAAGTCCTATAAGTTCTTTATGGTAAGCCATGTCAGAAAACTCCATGTTGATCATTTACGTAGTCTCTATTTTACTCTACTCTTGTTCATTTGTTTAAATACTATTTGGTTGCAGTCTCCTAAAACAGTAGAGAGCTTCTTGCAAAGTGAAAAAAAACTGTGACCACATTTTTCTTCTTTTTGTTTTATTCCCTGNTAGTTACCAAGGTTTAGACTGCCGACAGCTTTGCAAGGAATATTCCAAAGTTAATTATTTCAAGGTACAATCTACTCACTGCTTGTAATTTTTTAAATTCCTTAAAGGTCCTAATCAGAAGATATGTATAATTGGATTCATTTTTGCATAATGAAGTTGTTTCAGTGTTGCCCAATGCCTGGACAAGAGGCAATGAGCCCAAACTGGAACACAGGAGATTCCATTTGAACATCAATAAACTCTTCTTTGCTGTTCTGGCAATGTGCCCTGGAATGGTTTGCTCAGAGAGGTTGTGGAGCCTCCTCCTTGGAGATCTTCAAAAACTGCTTGAACATGATTTGGAGCAACATGCTAAGAGTGTACCTGCTTAAGAAGGGATTGGACTAGATGATTTCCAGAGAACCCTTCCAGCCTCTTGTATTCTACAACTTTGTGATACCTGGTACCTAAGTAACTCACATGAAAGCGTGATCACTTTCCTTATTGAATTGACAGTTCACAGAATAGTGGGGGTTGGAAGGTACCTCTGGAGATCAACTAGTCCAACCCCTCTGCTAAAGCTAGAGTACATTGCATAAGTAAATGTCCAGGTAGATTTTGGATATCTCCAGGGAAGGAGACACCACAACTTCTCTGGGCAACCTGTTCTACTTCTCTGTTACCTTCAAATTAAAGATGTTTTTCTTCATGTTCAGATATAACTTCTTGTGATTCAGTTTGTTCTTATTGCCCCTTGTGCTCTCACTGGGTAGCACTCTAATGAGCCTTTGGATATTTATAAGTGTTGATAAGATCCCCTCTCAGTCTTTTGTCAGGCTAAACAAACTCAGATCTTTCAGCCTTTCCTGATACGAGAGGTGCTCTTGACCCTTAATCGTCTTTGTAGTCAAGTGCTGGACTTTATGCAGTAGTTCCCTGTTTTTCTTGTACTGAGGGGCCCAGAATTGGACACTGCTCTTTCTGGATTAATGAAATGAGAACTGCAAATGCCTTCCTCAGATCAAATTTATGACATTTGATATCTGATTTGTTCCCCAGGGGTCGGAATTGGATCCTGTCTTGTTTAATATCTTTACAGAAAACTTGGACAAGGAGGTTGAGTGCACCCTCAGTAAGCTTGCAGATGAAATCAACTTGAGAGGAAGTGTCAGTCTGCCTGAGGATAAGATGTCCCTACAGAGGGATCTGGACAGCCTGGATCACTGGACTGACACAAATAAGATGAAGTTCAACAAGACCAAGTGTCAGATTCTGCACTTTGGCCACAACAACCCCAGGCAACACTACAGGCTTGGGGCAGAGTGGCTGGAATACTGAATAAAAGAAATGGACCTGGGGGTATTGGCACTGAGGATTAATTGGACTGACAGATGAATTAGATGATCTTAGAGGTTCTTCACACCTTAAGGATTCCATGATTCTACGATTCTATGAATATCACAACTATTTTTAATCGCACTTGTGGAGTTTTCTGCTTGAATGGATCATGAGAATAAAATTGTGGGCAATTTGTAATTTTTCCAGAAATTTTCAGTGAAAAAAATCAAATTTTTCTTTGTGTCCAAAGATAAAGAGAGATTTACAAGTCCTATAAGTTCTTTATGGTAAGCCATGTCAGAAAACTCCATGTTGATCATTTACGTAGTCTCTATTTTACTCTACTCTTGTTCATTTGTTTAAATACTATTTGGTTGCAGTCTCCTAAAACAGTAGAGAGCTTCTTGCAAAGTGAAAAAAAACTGTGACCACATTTTTCTTCTTTTTGTTTTATTCCCTGACTACATTTCTGTTTATTCTTTATTTACTTATTTATTTTTACTGGTTGTTGTCAATTTTGAAGCAGTGTCTATACTCACTGTTCATTTGCTGTTGGACACCAGAACTGATTTTCATTGTTCTTATTGCTTTAGAGATTTTTGTGGATGGCTCCATTGAAGATTTAAGACAGACTATGAGGGAAAAACTTGCAAGGTGTATGAAGGTAAACACTCTAGTATGTGCAAGTCAACAAGAAGTACAAAAAGATTCAAAAAATCTGAGCTATCATAGGTCCCAGTTGGGGAGAATTTCCAGTTTGTTAAGGCCTAAACTCAGCATTAGTTTTTATTGCACATCTTACCAAACCAGAAAGAATTATGTTGAGATGCATCAAGATAGTAGACTGCACCTTTCTTCTTTACTGAGTATGAGCTACAGCAGGCAACCAACTGGAAATAGGCAATGACTCTGCATGGTCTCTTTAAGAGCAAAGCTTTTTCAGCAGCCTGTCTCCCTTCATTGTTCCTTTCCTCCCTCAAGTGATAAAGCTACAATTCCTTTCAGAAGATTCTGCCCATTGCAGCAGAAACATATTTCCTCAGAAGTATCTGTATCTAGTAAATCCTAACTGATCCTACAGATCCTACAGATAATAAGTAGATGAATAAAATCTACAGAAGCCCTGTGCATGGCTTTCATTTTCCTTTTGGAGACTGATCCTGTGAGGATGACTAACTTTCACAGCCTCAAATTAAAAACCTTTACCACAGAAGTCACATATGCATAGTGTGGAAAGCAGGAAAATAGACTAAGTCACTGAGAAAGCTTCTTGGAAACATTTTCGTTCTGATACTATTACATGTATGTTTGGTTTATAACTTTTATTTATCTTCATGCTGCTTCTCTGTTATTTACAAGCTCCTTATAAGGGGATTTTACTATGCCTCCTGAATACATGATAAAGGCAACTGAAGCTGGGAATGTGCTGCTGTCTTGAGCAATAAAATTAAGGATGAAGTCTTGATGGTGTTTATCATTTGCATGAGAGTAAAGATGAGAGTCTGTTTTGAGGCTGCATATGTTTGAATAGCTGATCTTATATGAATCCATACCTTGTACTGGAAGAAAGAAGATATTCTTTTAATAACAATTTAAGAATAAAAATTTGATTTCTTTCACAAGAATGAATCAATGATCAAAGCCATTACAGAAGTAAAAGTGACATACTTTAATTCCAGTAGGAAAGTTAGTGAATTAGTTTGTTTTGACCTATTTTTGGTGTGTCCAGTGAGTAAATAACTGTGATATAAGTTGAATTTCCCATCCACATAAAAACATCGAATACACTGCTCATTCATCATTCTCACTAAATGCATTCAGAGAATGTAGACATTGCTCTCTAGTGTATTCCTATTCCTCCTCAGTATTACCTATATCTGAAAACACAGGCATGACAACTTTCTCCTCTAACTTGATCTGCAGGAAGAAATCAATTTTAATTTCTTCTTTTCTACAGTAGAGTGAACCTACTTAAGGTTTTCATCATATGTAAACAGGAACATAGATAAATGTTTCTGCTTTGAAGTTTCAAATGGTCTAACATCTGTCCATTTGCAGTTTTCAGCCACTGTTGTCATATATTTTAGTCTATCCATCTGTCCACTTCTGTCAGAAGTTAAACTCAATTCTCCATTGAAATGTCAGAGAAGTAATTCCAATCATTGTCTCATTATTCTTTCAAGAGATGGTATTTCCAAGCTATTTCAAATATATTAAAAGAATATTAAAATAAAACAATTGTAAATGGTTGATTTCAGTTTGGGATAAAGGATTCTATGTTTATTCATTGATATAGGCATTTTGTTGTATGATCTTTTGGCTGCTTCTAGTTTAAAATATTAAAAGATGACTAATCTTCAATAGAGCTTTTTATACCTGACATACTGATTCACCCTAGATGTTGTGTAATGTACCCCAGTATGTCTTTATTTTTCCCTAAGTGGAGGCAAGGATTGGGAGTGGGGAGATGGAAAATGAATCAATGGACTAAAAATCCACTAGTAACATTTACCATGCTAGCCTAAGCTAATGATGTCTTGAAATTTCTTTACAAATATTTTGTTAATATTGCAATAAAATGTGCACAGTTTCTACAGAAAATTGAGTTCAGTGTCCTTCAGAGAATTGTTTTAAGACTGGAAGCACAGGGAATAGGGAAAACCTTTGTCATTTATTATGTACCATTTCTGATTACTGAGAGAAAAGAAGATGAAGTTTATTCAGCCTCCTATCAAAGTGAAAATATTCTGCAAGGTATCTAAGTAGTCCAACTAGCAAAACCATTCCCCAAACCCCTTGCTAATCTCTTGCTTCCCAGCAACTCTTCCAGAAAACAAGTTGTTTTAAAAATATTTTGGAATATATTTGAATAGATTCCCCTGGTATTAACTGATTATTGGGGAGTTATCTGGAACAACTTTTATCATATTAAAAAAATCAGGTCTGTCAGATGATGTCCTGGTGACTGGAATAAGGGAAACATCACTCTCATTTTTAAGAAAGGGAGAAAGTAAGACCTGTGAAATTAAACACTGGTGAGCCTCAACTCTGTGCCTAGGAAGATCATAGAATAGATCCTCTGGGAAGATATGTTAAGGTACATGCAAGACAAGGAGACTGAGACAGCCAGCACGGTTTCACAAAGGGCAGATCATGCTGGACCAGTCTGGTGGCCTGCTACTACATAGTGACAGCATCAGTAAACAAAGGAAGTACAACTAATGTCATTTACATGAATTTCTGCAAAGTCTTTGACATGATCCTGCACCATGTTTGTATCTGAATTTCAGAGAAAAGTATTTGAAGAGCAGACTATTTGATGAATATGGAATTGGCTGGATGGTCACAGACATAGAGTCGTGGTCAATGGCTCTATGTTCAGGCGTAAGCCAGAGATGAGTGGTGTCCCCAGGGATTTGTCTTCAGGCCAGTGTTCTTCAACATCTTTTCAACAACCTAGATAGTCTCATCTAGTGCACCTTCAAGTTTGTGGAAGACTGTGAACTGAGTGTAGAGTTGATATAATAGAAGGAAGGAACGTCATCCAAAGGGAACTGGACAGCTTGAAATGTGGACCTGTGTGAATCTAATGAGATTCAGCAAGGTCAAATGAAAGATGCTGCACTTAAGTCAGGACAATCCCAGATATGTGTACAGACTGGGGGAAGAACTAATTGAGAGCAACCCTATGAAGAAGGAATTAGGGACTCTGGTGGATGACAGGCTTGTCAGGAGCCAGAAGTGTGTGCTTGCAGCCAAGAAGTGGCCAGCAGGGTAAGGAGAAGTGATTGTCCCTCTCTACTGTGCTTTTGAGAGGCCTCATCTGGAGTTCTGCTACCAGGCCTGGGGCCTGCAACACAAGAAAGATGTAAAGTTTTTGGAACTGGTTCAGAGGAGGTCCAAGAGTATGATCACAGGGTTGGAGCACCTCTCTTATGAAGAAAGGCTAAAGGGGGCAGGATTTGTCCAACATGGAGAAGAGAAAGATCCAGTTAGACATACAAAATATTTTTTTCACTCCAAAAAAGTTTGTACAGTTCACTATTTGACTGAATTTACTTTTTCTCAACCATATTTTCTTCCCTATCTCTTTAGGGAATTTTGTTGGGTAAAAATCTGCCATCAGTTCCTCTAGAAATATTTCAATCAGTGTTGTCATAATCTCTCCTCCTTTTCTAATTTAAGATAGCAAGAGGAAAATTGTGGTTGTTGCCTTCTATTAATATAAAAGAAAAAATAAATACATTACGTGGTTTATTTTTTTCAGGTTTCTTCCTTTTTTCATCTTTATTTTTTTTGTCAGCCAAAGGGGTAAAACTTTTCCTGATTATTATTCCATACAACATCGTGAAATTTCTCTTAATCTTAAGAGGCCAGATGAGACTTTATCTCTGTAGACATACTTCTTCCTAAGCTATTTAATAAGTGAATGAGAGTCTCACTGTCTTTTGCACAAAAAGTACAGTTCTGTTAGTTTTCTCTGAGATAGCTTGATGTTATCAAAATACATCTGTTTAAAAATGTGCAAGGACAGAACATTTCCTCAGTAATACAGTTCATTGTAGCAATCAAGAATAAAATAGGCTTCCTGAGAGAGAAGGTTGAGCATCTTCCCTTAATCAAAATAGAACATCTATATCTCATGTCTGCTCCTGACAAAGAAAAAAGATAACATTCACTTAAAGTATTGCAGGCAACTGATAGCTAATTAGTAGACTTGCCCCTGCGGCCTTACTCTTTGAGTTATATAATCATCACTACACAATGAATGACTTATTAAATTCCTAATTTCCTTCATGACAGTCAGTTGAATGTCCTTTTCTTCTTTTTGTTATTTTATTCCAGTACTGGCGATCCAGCTAACCTCTGGGCGACTTAATAGAAGTGATTTATATAAATACTTTAGTCATTAAAGCTGCCACTAATCTTACTGTAATTTTTTTTCTGTATTTGGAGATTGAAGGATGTGTTGTATCCCCCACTCTTTCCAAAGAAGATAATTACTTACATTTCCTTCCTTATTAAATTTGATCAGAGCATATGACAATATACAAACGCAGGTTTCAAACTATATTCTTCACAAACTTCAAAGAAAATGTTGGTTGATATTCACTGCCATCAAGTAAGACAGACCACAATTTCTTCCCAACTTTAATTTTATTAGCTTTCAGTTGATTATGAATACATAGTTTTACAAGGACTTCTTTCTCACAAAGAAAACAGCATTTTGTTTCATTATTAATAATTATCATTAAAATGTATATTTGACACACAATCTTCACAAACTTCAACAGAAAGAATTCCTCACACCAGTTGCCTCTTGACAGATTTATTTTGTGTTTACAGCATTGGTTTGGAAAAATTAATTTCAATTTTTTTAGACCTTTCTTTTCATGGAAGAAAACATCTGCCACTAATAGCATTCAAAAAGATATGACAGAGTTTTTTCATGTGGTATGTTTCCATATTTTGTCTACTTTTTGTATTAAGGAGAGTTTTGATTGCTATTTGCTATCAAATATTTATTTAAAGTCTTTAAGCAACTTTCCACAAGACTTTCCTAACCAGCCATTTGAGACAGAATGGAACTCACTTCTTTTAATCTAAAATCATGTAATGCAAACAGATACTTCCTATACATATATAAAAGCAAGCAAGTAACCATCAGAAATCATGTTAATTAACACAAGTGGTTTATCATGAGGTAGCTCACTGTTTTCATATTATAATAAGTAATAATTAGTATACATACCTATTTTGATTTTGGAAATCCTGAAGAGGTGTACAGGAACTCCCAAAAAGGAAACAATAATTATATCCAAAATGTATTTCATTCTATATTACTGATTTTTCTCAACTCAAGTGATTGTCCTAGTACCTCCAATTACTGTTATTATTAATTGGTATTACCTCTATAACATCTACTAGATATTTAAATATATATATATTTGTTTCCATCTAATACCTGTAGTAACTTATTATTTGCCTTATGTACAATATTTGATTTACTAAGACACAGTATTCTTGCTTGTAGTGACTTTTGTTGATTTGAAATAAACGGAAATGTTTCATAAATAAATACTCTGCTTCCTTGTGTATCACAGAATTCTTCAAATTTGAGTGCTTTATATTCTTTATATTGAATGCCATCACACATCACATTCAGGACAACCAGGTAACTAGACTCAGGCAGCATGAGTTTATGAAAAGCCTGCCTGACTAACCTGAACTCCTTCTATGATAAGAAGGGGACAAGAAGGATATTGAATTGCTTGAGCATGTCCAGAGAAGAACAATAATGCTGCGAAAAGGCTCGAAAAATAAGAAGTATGAGAATTGGCTGAGGGAACTGAGGTTATTTAGTCTTGAAAGGAGGCTTAGGGGAGGTCATATATTTGTCTACAACCACCTGAAAGTAAGTTGCAGTGAGGAAGGTGTCAGTCTCTTTTCTTGGGTGACAAGTGAAAGTACCCAAGGCAACAGCCTCAATTTTTTGCCAAGGAAGGTAGAGATTGGATATCAAGAAGGATTTATTTGTGGAAAGGATAATTAAGACACAGGCTGCCCAGGGAGCTGGCAGAGTCATCATGCCTGAAGCTGTTTAAAAGATATGAGAATAGGGATACAGTTTAGTGGTGGACATGTAATGTTAGATGGTTGGTTAGACTTTATGATCTTAAAGGGCTGTTCCTTTAATGATTCTATGATTCTATAAAACTCACCGTTGTGATATTACTCACAATATATACACTCCTGCAGACCAGCTGTACTCTTCACCCCTTTTTGAATCATGATACTTAGAGAACCAATACATGCTTTCACAAAATCAAAAATGG
>VXAB01013493.1:3777-33950 GCA_013399175.1 Odontophorus gujanensis
AAGGAAAGGAAAGGAAAGGAAAGGAAAGGAAAGGAAAGAAGAGAAGAGAAGAGAAGAGAAGAGAAGAGAAGAGAAGAGAAGAGAAGAGAAGAGAAGAGAAGAGAAGAGAAGAGAAGAGAAGAAAAGAGAAGAAAAGAAAAGAAAAGAAAAGAAAAGAAAAGAAAAGAAAAGAAAAGAAAAGAAAAGAAAAGAAAAGAAAAGAAAAGAAAAAGCATACTACCTGTCTAGGTAAAGCAGAAATATCGGGGATAATTTCACAGATGCATCAAGATTGGATTTCCCTGCAACAAGCACAATCTGAAGACTTTGAAATAAAGCAGAGAAAGTATTCTAAGGGAACGTGGAAGGAAAAAAAGAGCCTGTGTAAAGCAAACTGCTGTAACTGCCCAGTGTTTGGTTGTTGGTTTGTTTTGTTTTGTTTTTCTTTTGAGTATTATCAGTGGCACAAAAACTACTGCTGTTTGTATCACTGAACAGATCGGACACTTGGAACTCCCTTGTCACTTTGATATTTTTCCAAGCCATGGTTTGAGCTTCTGAAACTCTGCAGACTTTACCTTTGGTATTTTTATTTAATTTGAATTCTACTGCAATTCAGTGGTGTAAGTGCAGAGTGTCCCAGAGCAGGCTCAGCAGTTTATTCACGTTCTATAATTTTAACTGTGTTTCCACACACAGGCGCACACATTTCTCTGAACTACCTACTCAGGGTTATGTTCTTTTATGTGTGTATCCTTACTGTTCACTTCAAACCCCCTGGCATAATGGAAACCTGTTTAATACACCTTACCTTACCTTAACTTTCTGAAAAATGAATGATACATTGTAAGTTCACAGATATTACATGGTTATGGATATGAGTGCTGTCCTGACCATTCCTGGAACAGAAACCAAGAGTAGTTGGCCATGTGATCAAATAGTCAAGATGCTCAAAACTCTGTTGTCACATGAGATGTCAGTCTAGTTCACCTGGCATTGGGAGCTGCCTCTTGAGTCCTGTCCATCTTCCGGAGGCTACTCTCACCCACAGGAGCAGCAGCTTTACTGCTCGCCAGGGCAGAGAAAGCAGAGCACCAACATAATTCTTCAATCTGCTGCAAGAGG
This sequence comes from Odontophorus gujanensis, assembly GCA_013399175.1. Classification (NCBI taxonomy): domain Eukaryota; kingdom Metazoa; phylum Chordata; class Aves; order Galliformes; family Odontophoridae; genus Odontophorus; species Odontophorus gujanensis. Next base: position 4,882 of record VXAB01013493.1, read on the forward strand.
ACTGGGGGACTGTGACAACACTGAAATACAGCTCCCAAATACAGCTTCAGTCCTTCCCCTAAACCACATGGCAACAAAACAGAACAAATAAGAAGGAAGGGGAGTAGGGGAAGTGATAGCAATGGATGGGATCTTGGCAGTACATGAACTGCATTAACTCAGGTTACTGCTCCCTCCAAACAGGAGATGGATGGCTTTGCTTTTCTTGGCTATGGGCCATGTCTAACGTTTTTTAAAAAAAGAGTTATGTAAATATTTTAGCAATGTGTTTTAGTCGGTCAGCATCTTCAGTAAGCCCATATATATGTTTGTTTGTTTGTTTGTTTACTATCAGGAATCTTGTTAAACACCAACACAACAAATAGTAGGAAAGGGCAAAACCATATTCTCCTCTGCCAGCCCAAACATTTGTGTGGTGACTGTGGGGGCACAAGGGAGCTGCTGCCCATCTGATGGGGACAGCCAAGAGCAGGTTCCTCCCATAGAGGCAGGGAGGCTTGGGTTTGCCATTTGCTAACCACACAGGGACACAGGGACCCTCAGCCCTGGGAGAGGCATGGCTTGGTGATGCCCACAGGCAGCCTTTTCCTAGTCCTGAGCAGCCCAAAGCTTTTGGCTTTTCCCTGTGTGCAACCCCATGCCTACAGCCCTGCCAGCAGCACATATACTGGCTGCATGAAGGTAGGACCCATGGTACTGCCCACCCCGAGAAGCAAGAGTTGGGTGGGCAGAAAGGATGGCGTAGAGTACACATTTGACACTACCCACTCTCTCCTTTGCCATAATGTAGCTGCTCTTTGCCTGTTCCCAAGAGCTCCACTAGTGCATAATTTCTAGTTTATTGCTTCCATCTTGTGAATATGGAGATGCTGCTATAGAAGCGTTCATCCTCAGGAGTAAATATCACGCATTTTAAATTGCTCTCCTTGTCTTTTCCCTGTAGATATATTTTGTGCTAACGGAGAATCCAATCTTCGGTATGAACTCAAGAACAACATGATGAACTATATTAATTATCGGACCTGTTAGGTCTATTGTGAAAATAAATCTGCTGTGAACCAACATTTTCCCTCATATGTTTTACAGAGAGACAGTAACCCTTCTGCTGTCAATGAATTAATTTGCTAAAAGAAGCTGGAGTTCATAGATAAATCTTGAGATTATTTCTCATTTACATGCGAGCTTAGCATTTATGTGCACTTCTATTTGTGCGATACTCCTGGGGACAATCCAGGAAACAATATGAATCATCTAATATGTAAAAAGTAGGCAACGATATCATGGAAACAATATTTATTTTTTTAAATTAAAATATATATATTTTTCTAAAGGTCTTTGTGGTTGCTTTAAATATCTGGTGTTGCATGCATAGTGTTGCAGAGTGCATTCTTCAACTGCCTGGGGTTGCAGTGTACTTAGAAACAGCTCTCCGTGCTGAGATGCGTTCAGCCCTTGTGTTATCCTAAGGGGTGCTGCTGGGGGCTTGTGTGGAATTGTGGCTCAGATATAGGTTGTGTTTACCTTATTATTTATGGGGAAGAAACCATGTCACAGGCGTAACTGAAAGCAGGACCGGGGTACTTCCTATTTCCTGTGGAGTCCCCAGAGTTCTAGTTTGAAACCATTGCTGTTGTTAATTAATGATTTGCCAGCTGTCTGCACTAATTTTATAGCATTTATGTATGCAGAGCCATTGTGCCTGCAGTTTCTGGTTTAGAGTCCTACAAACTAGACGTAACAATTGCAAATTCAGGATTGCACTTACACATCTGTCTGTTATTTTGGATGCGGCCTGTTTGTAAATAGTCTCACTTCAGCTTTTTACACTGGGAGGATGGCAAAAAGGTTTAGTGGGAGCAGGAACATTTCAAATATTTTCATTTCAAATCTTTGCTTGATTTAGGGCAGTAATGCATCAGGATGAAGGGAAAGTGGTCTTCCACTGATCCTTGTTTCAGAGATCCATGTCGGTTTCAAGATGGGGTGAGAATCCTGGGCACCATGAAGTGTCAGCTGGCTCTCTGAGGAAGAGTCACCTCTACTAGAGCTCCTTGATGCCCCATTGCCCCAAATATCTGCACTCAGCTGAAATGCGTATGTGGTTTGCCTACCTATTTCCATCTCCCTTCTGTAAAACACAATTTTCCTGCTGGCTGGGAAATCAACTGGCTGTGGCAATGCAAATCACACTGACCAGCTACCCTTTGCCACAGCAGCCCTGCAGTTACCATTGGATGGAGGTTTGGTTGTCTTCTCCACATTCTCTCCTTTGAGGGCTTGTGGACTGTTCAGCAGCTGGGGCATTTCTGCCAGAACTGGCAATATTTCAGCAGTGGCTGACTGTATACACATTATACAGTTTATAGAGTGGGACACTGCTACTCCGGAACTGATTAATCTGAATGGCTGGGTTAGTGTTTGGGCTAATGCTGACCTCCTGCTGCTTCCAGTTCCTCTACAAGGTTTATATTTTTGTACCTACTCCTTGAAGTTATTGTTTAACTTTTGTGTTACTTGCTGTAGCCAAAATACTCTCCTAGTGGAAGAAAAAAAAAAAAAAAAAAAAAAAAAAGGGGGTTTTTTAAAAAAAAAAATTTTTTTTTAAAAAAAAAAAAAAAAAAAAAAGCATGGGTTTCTCTAAAACATAAATCTTACTTTAGAAAAGAACAATGTTTTTAAATTGAGTGAAAATAAAGAATACATCCCGACAGCGTTACAGTAATGCTGTTTTAAGTAATCTGAGTAGTGATATGGTTGCTGTGCTGTTGAATTTGCAAGATTTCCCTGTATTTCAGTTTAAAGCATAACAGCTGCGTGTGTCTGACACCTCAGTGAAGGGCATCAGTTCCATGGAATCCAAGCAACAGTGCACGTTTGGAGTCTTTTGAGATCTTGAGTTACTGCGATAACAAGAAAATCAGGTCGACTGGGTGGTGGGAAAGACTCAAATGCATCACACAGATTTGGTTTGGAGCCATTTGATTATGGGCACTGGGCTGCCCTTCTGTAAAACCCCTAAGTATTTCCCCATAGATTGGGTAATGAAGATCAGAAAGTGAAGTAAGAAAAGATTCATAGATATTGCCTGGTACATAATAGAGGATTTTGTCTTCCTTCCTGCTCTTTTCCCCTCCCACCCAACCAATTCTCTTCAATATTGAACAGGTTTGAGAGCAATCCAATTCACAAGGTCAAGATAGGGGCAGATTTCCTGACCTGCTTGCCCCCACGTCTTGATAATCTAGAAATGAAAATCAATTCTTGCCTTCAAGCTTGTGAGGAGCTCATAATTGCTTTAGACCAAAGCACAGAGTGCCTGTGTTTTCTGCCACCTTTCAATTCTTGGAGATGGGGATGTCATTTTTCAAGTCGAGTGCACTGTCAGGATTAGATTGCGTGGTAACCAAGTAGAAAGATTTTTGCTCACAATGAGATTTCTTCTCATCACTGTACCTTTTACTCAGGTCCAAATTCCCCCTTTGTTTTTTCCTCTCAGGACCAAACACAAAACTCTTATATTGGGGGGACGGAATTAGTGGAACTGCATAAATAGAGGGAAGGGCTAAATTTAGTTCTTGAACTTTTGTTTACTTTGTACTTTCTGCCATTAATAATGCATTAATAATGTCTAATGTGTAGAATCACACTACTTTTTTTTTTTTGTAAGTATATGTTTTAGCCAACTAAACTAAGACTTGGTAATATTTCCATTTCCAAGCTGTCCAGCAGATGAGTTTGCATGAGCCCGTGCAATGCCAGCTGTCTGCTGGGGCTTACTGGTGCTCTGACAGGCAGGTTACTGCCCCAGGTCAGGGCCATCTGGCCTCAGCAGTGTCCAGCTGAGGAGTGCAAGGCACCTGCTTTGGGCTCTCTTCTGGGGAGGTGTCCTAGGTGGGCCCGAAGCCTCAAAACTTTAACCTTGTCTGTAACGATCTGCAAAACAGGGAAAAAAAGAAGAATCCACCTTTTTTTATCCAAAGGCCCCCAAATACCACATGGGGAAATTTCAGTGGAAAAGTGATGTATCACTTTTTCACCCCATGAATGTGTGTACACCTATTTCCTTCTGTCCTAATCAAAAATACCTTTGTGATACCAGTGAGGGTTTGGCTTTACTGTTTTTATCCTTATGCTTAATGTTATGTCATCTTATCCAAAGGAAGATTGTCCTCAACTTTGGAGAAGAAGACCATCTTCACATGGATTTTCTTCCTGACATTTTAAGAGATGTTTTTCTAACAGCTTCATCTTTTCCAGTAGTACAGGTATCCTATATACCTACATTAAAATCAGAGAGTTCTTTCCCCACTGGAAAGATTTGTGGTTTGCCCATAAGGGTCATTTAGATGACCAAAGAAACCATAAGACAGTGATTTATTGCTGGAATGATTTAAAATATATATTAAATGAACATTTTAATATCAGTTTTTACCTATTTGGCAGCTGAATGTTTCCGTATGAAGAGCTGCCAAGAATTACAATAAAATAAAGCCTGAATAATTAATTCTGTCAGCAAAAGATGGTACAGGATCAGTAGATTACAATGGCCTCAAATTTGAGGGGAAACTAAAAAGAAGGAAAAGGAAATAATCTCCGTTGAAGATCCTGCCAGGAAGAACAAAGAAAAGGCAAGATTAAAGATGAAGGAAGAGGGTTGTTATTGTGAGATTCATTTTACCTCTTGTTTTTTATTTTCACAGAGTTGGTGCCACACCAAGTAAGCTCTCAGGGTAAACACACTGTGAAGCCATAGGAAGTTTGATGTGCCTGTGGCTCCCAACAAGGGAGAGTAAAAGCCTCAGCAGCATTGATAAGGATCCTTGAAACAAAAGGCCTGAGCACCTTTACACTTCTTGATGTCAGTGAGGATTGCTCTTGCTGGTTGTGAGTTTCACAATTTGCACTGCACTGACTGATAACGAGGATAATTGGAGAGGGGAATGAGTGAATTTATGTAAATCAGGTAAGTGAATGTATGTACGAATCAAGTAGGATTCAAGTACGTAAGTTTTACTCAGGTATAAGCTTTGCTCAGAACAACAGCTGCCTCCTTCCTACATTGTTAACATATAAAAGACAACAAAGAGGATTTTTCTTGTTCAGTGTGGGCAGAAACACTGAAATCCTCACTTTACAATCCTATGCTTACTACACTTAACTACGCTGCAAGGAAAGTTCAGTGTGCTTGGGCAGACTAGCAACACCCTGAATATTTAATGTGCTTATTGTATCTTGGAACTTGTTAAAATATAACTTGAATTCTGAACCTCCCCTTACTAATGGAGCTTATGTTTTAGTGAGAAGAGAGTTCTCAGCATCATTTCTTTTCCTTCACCACTTGTCTTCTCTGTGCAGAAAAGTCTAAGCTTCTCAGGCAGGCTTGAAAAGGGAGAGATGCAAAACAAATACTTTTTTTGTCTAGCAAATAAAAACAAATTTAAAAAAAAATTTAAAAAAAAAAAAAAGAAGAAGAAGAAGAACAGTTTCCGATCAGATATAATTCAAGTGCTGGAATGGCTTTTTCTTCATTTCTTTGTTTTGCTTTTGATAATTAAGCTGTATCCCTATAATATATTCCACACTAAATTATTTATATGCACTTTCAACCTCAGCCCCCGAGTCACATTGTTACTTCTGATTGGGGATAATAAACATACTTCCTCCTTAACATGTCCCTCGAGAAGTGACAAAATAAAACAATTTATCACTGCCCTCCTTCCCTCTGCAGACTGCCCTAGCCGTGGTTGCCAAACCCCAATATTTTCCTGCTATTTCTCACTCCCGTGCACTGCATGGAGCCAGCCAGGCTCAGTCCTGAGGCTTTTTCTGCTGGGATGCTGAGATGGTTGCAGGGTGCCGGGGCTCTGCTGGGCCTGTGGATGTCTGGACATGGGACATGATGCAGAAGGAACACTGATCTCAGAACTTGCAGACTGGGCAGAGAGGGGGATTCCTCCTGTAACTTTTGGGAGACGAGGTCTGTGAGAGGCAGCAGCACACGTGCCCCTATGTCTGCAGTCCTTTCTGGAGCTGTTACAAATACAGCAGGCTTGAATTTGGTGATACGGACTGTCAGTTTTCTAAACTTTCTAAACCAGGCTTCCAAAGATGCTGGTGATTTTAGCATCCCTCATTTGGGATCTCCAGGCTGAGCCACCTGGGGGTGTCCAAGCACAAGGCAACTGACAGCTCCTTTGTTTCCGTGGCATTTGGGCACACTGAGCTCCTTCAGCTGCAGCAGTGCCTCAGACCATTACCACTCCCGCTGTGGCTGCTGGATGTTGACCCAGATCCAAATCCCCTTGGAGACAGAACCTTCCATCTGTACGTCCCCACTTGGCAGGCGCAGTATTTACCTCTGTATTTTTTACTGAAGGCACACAGCATTGCGTGTGATGTGGGTAGCACGAGCAGTAGATAAATCTGCGTTGTGCTTCTGACACACGTTGGGACACCTAAAACAAGACAAACGCTTTGGAAAAACACCCTATAAATCACAGTTCGTTTTGTAGAAGATTAAACAATAGTTTCGCCCCTCGGGAGGGCCCTGAGCAGATGAAACATTAACCACAGGCTCTTAAATGTCCGATAAACCTGCAGCATTCCCACAATGGAGGAATAGAAGAGGCGATTTATAGGGCCGCGAGGGCTGGCTCCCCTGACACAGACCCTAGCGCACCAGGTAGGGCACGAGTGCCTCATGCACCCAAAGCCGGCGTGGCGTCAGCTGACGTGCGTTTGTTCAGTGACTTGTAACGCAAACACGAGGCGGGGTGCCCTTTGTACCGCAGCCACCTGGCAGCCCTCGGAGGGCTCCGGCCACAGCCCGCCCCGGGCGCGCTGCGACGGCCGCCATGGAGCATCGCGCGAGGCGGCGTCCGGCCGGCAGGGGGCGCTGTGGGACCGCTCAACGCCGCGCGGTCCGCGCTGCCCCTGGGAAGGACGGTGGTGGTGGCGCCGATGTCCTCAGCGGTGCCCGGATCTGACAGCATCGGTGTGGAAATAAAAAGAGAGGTGCGAACCACAGATGCACCCCGCATTGATACCGCGGGACTTTCGGAGTTAAGCAAAAAGGCCCGAGCGTGAGGAATGCAGGCTCTGAGCCATCATTTGTGCAGAGCCCGTTCATTTCAGCTAGCAGCGTCAGTGAAAAGACAAGCACTGCTTTAAAAAGTGCCGAGCAATTCCCTGTGTGTGCCCACCAGGTTTTGCCCTGGTCCCGTCAGGAGTCAGGGCGCTCACATCCACCATATGATGTCGTTTGATGTGGCTCAAGTCTGGCCACGTGTAAACTGATCGCAGTTTGAGATGAATTGAACAGCATGGTCCAGCCATCCATTCCTGTTCCATACCCATGATATTGATCCATGTGCTCCTGAAACAGCTGAATTGAACTTGCCACGCTGCTGGCTGGTTGGCACACTTTGTTTCCGCAGTGCAGCGCTGCTCAGAACGCCATAATGGAGCACACTGTGAGATTGGGACACTGGCATCTTGTTATGTCACCAGGCAATCATCTCCAGTATGCCTGAAATATTTGTGAGCCTTGATTTCTCTAATAAAGTCACAGATTAAATTGAAACCCAAATATTTCCAGGGTATGGAGCAAAGCCTGCTCTTAGCTGCAGGCAGCATGCAGGGCTGGGTAGGCAACGATGCTACTCCAGATTCAACTTAATGTTGAACCAAAAAAGCAAAGCCTTGGCCTCATAAATAATCCTTCTGAATTGATGTGTGTGCTTTCTGGGTGATGTGTATACACCACGGATCTCATTGTTGTGCTGCTAGTGCAAGAGCTACAGAAAATCTCTTCTCCATATTTCAGGACTTGCCACTCCCAGTAGATGCTGAAGGAGGAGCCTGGAAGCTCAAAGCAGAGCTCAGGGTGGGTGAAACGCTTCTTGTTTTACCTGTAATCTGAACACGAAGCTCTACACAGAAAGAAACAGGTGGAGCTGTGTGGTGTTTGTGTGATGATGTGCATTCATGTAAGGAGATTTTCAGTGAGGACCAGTGTCTGCTGATGGCACACACAGCCAGAGGGAACAGGACACGTCTCCTGTGCTTTGTATTCCACTCAGTCAGAGCCCATTTCCCCACCAGCAAAATGAAAGTCTGAGTGTGGACTTTTCCAGGCCCTGTTTCTGGCCAGCATGGTGGGTGTCGGGTAAGGTGCTGCCATGCTGTTAAGCTCACTGAGGTATTAAGACATTGCAGACAATAGTGAAGGGGGAGGACAGAATGAAGGACAGTTGCACTGAGCCTTAGCACAGAAGTCACCAACTTGAGGAATTTGTGCAGTGATCCTAAGAAATGCAAGATAAACAGAAAATATGACAGTTGTTTGCTTTTATGTTGATAAATTCCTCAAGCCAAGGCTGGAAGTTCCCCAGGTGCCGGCTGTGCCACCGAGGCAATGCATGCCAAGCACTAACCCCGCACTGCTCGATGCGGGGCTATGGAGAGTACTTTGCTCCTTCCCGTTGCTGCAAACAATGAATGGGGAATGGCTGTCTGTAGGCAGAGGGGCTGGGATCTACCAGAGCTCCCCGCCCACCTGCTTGGCAGGCTAGAGAGCAGCCCATAGAGAAACTTAATGAATAAACCTTTGGAGATCACACCCCTCACTGCCTGCCAAATCTGGAGTTTGGCACACGTCAGACATAGTGCAGGAGAAATTTCTGCTGCCTCAGCTTTGACTGTACAGCCAGACTCTCCCTGCTCATGCTTATTCATTCAGAGCATCTCTATCACCTCTGCAGCTCTATAGCTGCTGTCAGGCCTCTGCTACTTACACATGAGAAGTGAGGGGCTCACCACATCAGTTCCTGCAGACTGGTATTGTTATGTCACACATGATTCCAAAATGTAAGGATAGAACTTACCATAGAATCATTAATCTTGGAAAAGACCTCTAAGATCACCGAATCCAACTACCAACCCATCCCCACCATGCCTGCTGACCATGTCCCTCAGTGCCACATCTACACATTTCTCGAACACTTCCAGGGACGGTGACTCCAGCACATCCCTGGGCAGCCCCTGACAGTGCATCACCACTCTTTCTGAGAAGAAAACTTTCCTCATATCCAACCTGAACCTCCCCTGGCACAACTTAAGGCCATTACCTCTTAACCTCTCCCTATTTACCTGGGACAAAAGGCCAGTTCCCATCTTGCACCAAACTCCTTTCAACCTAGAAACATCCGAATGCTCTTCGCTTATGAAAAACATAGCAAAGCATCAGTTGCCTGTGATGCACACAGAAGTCCCTCTCTGTTAAGCTCTTCCTTTTACTTCACATCTTGCAAAATCAGTTCACATGGACCCACTCGCTCAAAGCTGCCCTGCACTATTTTCCTGTGTGGCACCATTAGGGACATTCAGTACAATGAGGAGGGGAGCACCCTAATGCGTGGTTCCCATCTCCACATATAGGAAAGACTCTCTGTCATGGGCTGGCAGGGAACACAAAGTCCAAGTCAGTGACCTCCCAGACATCCTCTGATGTGAGACTAGCGCTGAAGAAATCCATTGGTGAACTTCTTTGAATTTATTTTGCAATAGAATCTTTGTAGTATTGGCAATTGTATTCCTACACCCACATTGTCCCTCCTGGGATTGTCCAGCTACCCAATTTTGATATGTGTAATTTTTATGCATGTGTAGGCTGCTGGTCTTCTAGGGATTACATCAGAACAAGCCAACTAATTCCACAGAGGTAGAGAAGAGCTTGATAATCAAGCAGCAATGAGTCCAGTTCCACAGTGTTCCTTCCTCATCATTACTGTTTTCTGAAATATACACCACGATAAGTATCTTTTCTCCCCAGAATAACACTGCTGCTATAGAAAGAGGGCCCACAAGATGGCTTAAGTGGAAAAGAAATGCAGCAGTTTTGATCCCTGCTTAGTACATACAGGACAGTGTGATAATAAAATCCTGTGCTGGAACAGCTGTTGGAGACTGTTCAAAAAGAGCTCCTGATCTGAATTCAGACCACCAAATCCCTGCCCAGAGGGTTTGGGGTACCTTATCTCACACTCACTGGAGAGAACAAGACCTGAGGCACAACAGCCTCCACATGCAAATAATATTGCGTTCTTGTGATCCAGATCAAGGAACATGTGAGGGCCTTGCCCTTCTGACTCGTCCACAAGTACCTCCTCCAAAGACTGCATACACCCAGTGAAGACTCTGAGTAGATATCTTTCAGCCCTTTCTTCTGAGTTAGCTAAGGAAGTTTCTGCTGCCTCTCCAGTTTAGCAAATCCTTTCAAAATCCAGCAGATCTTTTTGGTTTATTATGTTTACAAAATGGGAAGTACATTATTAGTGTGACTAACAAACTGTTCATGATAATAACTCATTATCTTGCAGTTTATAATGCATGATTATCCATGGGCTATTGGTTTTCCACTCTGCATGGATAACAGGACTTTTAGCAGTGAAATGGTAAGTGAGGAGTGGTATGTAAACCTGGATAATTCCATTTTTCTAGATGTTCGTTTCTCCTTGTATCATCTGAATTTTCACACAAAACACAAGCAAAAGAAATATACCTTCATCCCCAATTAAATGGAAACAGATATTTCCCAGTTTCTTCTCATCGCAGTCTGAACTCCAGTCTGATTTAGTTTCTATGAAGGTTGAAATTTCTTTCCAAATGTCAGATTCAGAAAGTGACAGTACAGTTATCACAAGAGTTATTTCTACATCAATCTATTGCAGTTTTCAAGGAGTAACAAATAACCAAAATAATATATGAGATTTTAATGGTAGATGGCAGAGTTTGAATTGCCTTACAAGGCAGATTAGGAGAGCAGCAGCTATCTGACATCTTTGTGTTTCCACAAAACAGAGAAACCATTGGTACAGATGCCTCTGCAGGATGCATCACTTGCATGGGCAAATCTTCAGCGTCACTCTTTGGTGATCCTTCCCCTCTCCTTCAAATGCTGAGGACATTACTGAGGGGATTCAGTAGCCTTGAACCTACCAAGAAGCCCGATGACAGCCCTTTGGCACCAAGACTTCATCCCCAAGTGTGGCCGTGGCTGTGGTTGTGGATCACTTCTGCTGGTCTTGGGATAGTGTTGCAATAGCCTTGGTCCTGCTCAACCTGACTCTCCCCACCAGGTTGTCCTCCCAGGTGGAAAACACAATAATTCTGCTTTGTGTTACCATTAGCTGCAAAGGGGAAAGTGAAATGAAGTGGCCCCATATTGTCCTATGGATGAAATACACCACCCCAGCAAGAGTGGGTAGCTGCTGCCTGGTGAAAATGTAGCATCAATCTCTGGTGCTTGGAAAGAGACAGAAGGGCAGCTGTTTCTGTTACTTGTTTGGCCTCATAACTCTGCATACTGATTTGCTTTAGGAGGCCGTTGTTAGTTCTCAGTTTTACAGTCACATTGCAAAAACTGGAGACTTATATGGTAAAACAGTAGTGTTTTAGGATCTGCTTCAAATGAATGTCCTATGCCAAATGTATTAGATTAGATAAACTCATTTTGCCTAACATTTTAAGTCAGTGTTTCCATAAGAGATACTGAGGATGCCAGGATCTGATGAATGACCAAAATAAGAAATAACAGAAATTTCCTTTTCTACAGATTAGAGAAATGAATCACATTGGTCATATCTTAAAAATCAAGCTCCTATTAGAGACATACAAAAGCAAGGCCTCCCATAAGAAGACAGTAATTGTCTTCAGTCCTTCAAATATGAACACCATTGCATGCACAAATTCTGTGTATGGTTAAATGCAGACTACAGAGTTCATTTGGGTGCAGTCAGCAAGGACTCTTGTCAGTGCCTGTCCTGGACAACAAACCGTTCCCACACTCAGGAAGCTTTTCCATATTCCCACATTCATTCAGAAGGACTACTAATGAGAAAGACTGATGTGAAATGTTGAGATGACAAGATGACGTTAAAGCAATCCTCGTGTGAGTGCATCAGTGCATCCCAGGCAGCAGGGAACCCTTACTTCAGTGCTCTGAGCCCACGGTGCCAGAGCCAGTCAACAACATAAGGAGAACACTGCATTTGATGGAAGGTGCTTAATTAAAGAGTTCCATTAGTTACCCATTTGGTGGCTGCTAAGGATCTAACTCTCTGCATGTAGAAGGGGCAGGTTCAGTCTCAGAAAATGTACCAAGCATCCAGGCCATGATTAAAAGTTTTAAGTGCCTCACCTAGGGAATAAAAAAAAAAAACATTCATCAGACCTCCTGAAATTTAGCTATCATTTTCAGTCCACTGAACACTGACTGAAGTCTCATGAAATTTCAGGTGTATCATAGAATCACAGACCCATTTGAGTTGTAAGGGACCTTTGAAGGTAACCTAGTTCAACTCCTCTGCAATTAACAGGGACAACTACAGCTAGAGCGGGTCGCTGAGAGCCCTGTCCAGACATATTTGCTCCATGCACCATAGAACTTGTCTTGTTTTGGTTTGTTTTTTTGCATAGTTTGAGTAGTTGTTTCTCACCTTGTCATGCAAGCTGCTTTGATCAGATCATAGATTTAAGATATCTTATTGCTCAGAAAGATGTGTTCTGAGCTCAGAGGTGAGCACAGAGCAGTTTGGACTGCTGAGTGCCTTCCCAGAACATGGGCAAAGAGTTCAGGCCAGGCCACTTGCCAGCCTGGGTCATAAGTGACAGATCAGTGTCTTAAATCAGCATGCACAACAGCAACCACACATGCAGTGTATGAGTAGGATAATGGATTATACCATTTACCAAATGTGAAAGTTTGCTTTGGTTATTTTCTCTCCAAAATTGAGGGTGAACAGTAAAATGGGCATAACATCAAGCACTGCATTTGCTCTTCATAAGAAGAATATTGAGATCTTACCTATATATGCTGTAGGTAATAGAGACACCAATAAGCGTTTTTAGCTAAGAAACTGTAAGGAAAAGAAAGGAGAACAGTTAATGTTCCTTCTGGGAAATCCTTCCTTTTTATTAAGTATCACCATTTATTAATCGTATCTAGGCAATTCCTAGCTTAATGGTACATTCAAAGTAGATTATTTGAAATTTAGTTTGGAATTCATTCAAATGCAGCTGTGTCATAATGTAGAAAAGTCTTCCTTCTTTGGAGGACTCATCTGCAGATTAAATGCTTTCCTCTCCATAGGAAAAGCAACAGCCTACATATGTGAGAATGCAGTTAAAGTACTGGCACTGCGAAAGGATTTCTCAGATGCATTTTTTTCCATATTTCTAGAGTTTCCTTGGAAAATATGCTGTCTGACCTCCTGAGGGAGCAAAGCATCTTCTCCACAAATTAGGCTGGAAAGCTTAGGAGGAAAGCAGCCATTTGCTTCATTCAGCCCTTGTGCTGTGTGGGTTGCTAACGTGAGTTTCTGCAAAATGGAACCAGCTTCGAGTACCCCGAGTGATTCCTATCAAGCACTGACATTTCCAGATAAGGAGAACATGAGCTCCTACGTTGTCTTTCTCGTCAGCTTCAGCAGACTGATTCTGAGTCCTCTCGGAATTGCTACACATTTACCTTAGCTTCTCTATTTTGATGCTGAATGACTAGAATTGCTGGAAAGAAATCTGCACAGTGTAGGGAAGAAAATGCCTTTTTAAATTTTAAATTATTTATGAGACAGAAACAGTCCAGTAGAACAAATGGAAAGTGCAATTTTTATGTCTGGAGGTAAGAAGTAGAGAGTTTTTGGGGGGCAATTTAATGGGACAAAGGCCTCTCAGGTATGTTCAACCCTCAAGAGGCAATTGAAGGAAGGAAATTTATTGAAGAATGTCTTGCCAGCCAGGTTATTGATATTAGGAGTAGAATTCACCAAAGGTTGAGTGGGAGGGAGAAGCCTGGTGTTGCTGGCAGCTATGCGAAGTGGGCATGGCCAGGAGCCACCATCCTGCATCCTTGTTTGCGGCCGGATCCTGATGAATACTGTGCCTTATAAGGTGCTTTTCTGAGGGTCAGGTCTGGTCCTTGTCCTGGTGATGATCCAGCCCAGCTGGACCAGGGCACCACTTCCAGCTGTTCCATGCCCCTGGCTCCCAGCCCATGGGGTAAGCGAGGGGATGCACAGCAGTATCAAAAACTGAAATTTCACATTTGTCATCAGTTTCCTGAAGGACCTCAGTCCACTTCAAGAAAGCACTGGTGGAGGGACTCAGCACAAGGGTTGATGAGGAGCACCCCGAGTACATGCCATGCTTCCTAGAGAAGCTCTGCTGGTGACTGTCCAAAGCCCTGCCACACTCTGCTGGGGCACATGAAGTCATACCCACTATTAGATTCACCTCCCTGCGGCAAAAAGCGTTCCCAAAGCACCTTCTCTCAATTAACTCAAGGAAAAATGACATTTCATCACTTGTGTAATGAGCTTAATAACATTTAATATTCGCTTAATACTGATTTTGGTTGCTGACCACAAAATAAAGCCAGGCCAATAGAGATTTGTGGTTTTAATGCCACAGATAATGGGATTGGAAGACAATCACTTTATCTAATCACTGAATTCCAAATCTGCTATTCTCTGTACCACTGGTGTTATTCCTATAGCAGTACTGAGAAACCTTAGTTACACAGGAAGGTGGGCACCACGCAAACACGTATTCAAAAAGTGACTGTTGCCACAGGTAGTGACCCACAAGGGACATGCAGGACTGCAGTGCTGCTTAGTTGTCTTCTTAATGCTTTTTCATGGGCTAATTATTCTTGTTATTACTCCAGTCCCTTTCTGGTAATTACAGAAATATGTCAGGCCCTGTTTACTGCTGCTCTTCTCTTGCTCCTGGTGGGATGGCAAGTCTTTGCAGCACTGGGACAGGATTACTTTTTGTAGGTGCTAATTGTTTGGACATGCAAGCAAGGGCCTTGTTATAATAACACCTTTTATTCACAGTGCATTTTTTTTTCCTGTTTGAGCAGCTTTGAAAGCAAAAGCTGTTCAAAAGGTGGGTTGCTCCCGTATCCGGATGAGCCTCTTAGGGTTTTGGGATGGCATGGCACACAGACACTGGTTATCCACAGTGGGTCTCCACAGCTGGCACAAAACCAACTGCAGTGCATCACAGCATTGCTAAGTCCCAGTGATGGCCACCTCTGGCACACTGAGCAATGTATTAATCACAAACAGTATGAAACAGAAATTCATAAACTGATAGGGTTATTGGTATACACCGTGCCCGTGGTCCTACTCAGGATCATCTTGTTACTGCAACTATTTAGCAGCAGCCTTTCCATCCCGCCTTTTCAATTTGCTGGTGCCAAACTGCTGCAGGCCAAAAGCAGTCATTTCACATTTGGCTGCTACCTGTTACCATTCCTTCCCTTCCCAGCTAGCACATGCTTAACCCCTGTTGTGTCTGCTCTATTTCTTTCCTTTGGTGTTCACATTTAAGCATGTTGTATTTAAAACTTCTGCACTGTCTAATTTGGACTGTGAGTGTTGAAAAGCAAAAATGTTAATTTTAACAAGGCTACAACAGAACATTTGAATCAGTCTTCATTGTGAAGGGCTGTGCCCCAGTCCCTCAGCACAGCCCGAGGAGCAGCCCTTTAACAGGGAGGCCCCTTGCAGGAATGGCTCTGGCACAGAGAAGAGCAGGGATAAAACCTCCAACAAGTTCCATCAGGAGAAGGCTGGATCATCTGCAACGAGAGCCTGCACACAGCGTGAGGCTGCCAATGCACAAGTGACTTCCCTCACACTTTGACTATTCCTCCCTAATACAATCAGGGTCATTGCTGAAACAGCTTCAGAAGTAACCCCAGGAGGTACAAAAGCAGCCCTGCTCGCTGTCCCCAAAATAAGGTTGGTTGTCACAAAACAGGTAGGTATCTGGCTTAGGTGCAAATTTTGCTCCGTAGCATTTATGTTAGATGCTTCACAGAGTATATTTGTAACACTGCGTCTCTTCTCTGTTTATATTCAACCTGCATCTCAGGCATTTGTTAATCTAAAGTATTTTCCACTTCATTTGGGCAAGCACAAGGAATGTGTTACTGAGTTTCAGATAACTTTCGTTCATGAACAGGCATGAAACTTCTCACACCTATGGATTAAAGCCAAAGCTACTTTCTGTTTGAATACATCTGTGCTCTGTTCTGGTTAGCACCTAACCCACCAGACCTCCAGACAGTTCTTGAACACCTCCAGGGATGGTGACTACACCACCTCCCTGGGCAGCCTGTTCCAATGCATCACCACTCTTTCTGAGAAGACAATTTTCATAATATCAAACCTGAATCTCCCCTGATGCAACTTGAGGCCACTACCTCTCATCCTAACACTGTTACCTGGGAGAAGAGGCCAGCACCCACCTCACTCAAAACTCTCCCAAACTAGCCATGGTGGATCTATCTCACCTTAAGTACATTTCCCAAACTATTTTACTGTGCTTGAAGCACTATAATCAGCTGAGCCATTCCCCATAGCACATCCTTTGTGCATGTATGATTACACTTTTCTTCCCTATTTGATCAGAGTATTTACATACTCAAAAAAAACCAAACTCACTACTGACTAGATAGTGAGTTTTCCTGTTTCCACAGTGGTTCATAACACTAAACATACTTGCTAGCAACTACTTTATGCTTTATAAGAAGCACAAGTGATGAAAATTCCCTAAACACCTGTAAAAACATCCCTTAGTTCTTCTTCTAACCTCCAGGGAACACGCTCCCTGGACCAGGTGGACTTTTTGTCACAAAGGCCAATGGCTCAGAAGGAATTCCCCTCACTGCCATCATGTGTCCATGATGATGCACATTACATTTCAGGTACTTATTATATATCTACACACAGCCATCTCTACTTCAGCTTTCCTGCCTGCCAGTGTCTCTCTGTGTCAGGCAGCACAGTAAATTTTTCTTATAAAATGATCACAAGTACTGTCTGAAGTAAGACTTTCATGATGCAAATACTGTGTTCATAAGGACCCTTCTGTAGAGCACATGCTTGCAAAAGCAACATAGACAAAACTTAAAACCATACTTACGTATATATATATATATACACAAATGTGTCTTAAATAATATATGATTATCTAAATATATGCATGTACATTCTTCCTCTCCCAAAAAAACAGTTCATGAAGTAGAATAAATAGCATTGGTTTCCAATGTGTGATCCAACAGCAATTCTTCTCGCAAATGATTTTTATTCTTACTGCAGGCAAATATTTCAGTCTGGGGACTACGAAACTCAATTGGTAGACAGAAGAAATTGAGCTCTTCAGGTTTCTTTTCACATTCAGTAACTTTGAGCATGACTAAGTGGCATTTTGCAGGAAGCTGAACCCAGCCAGCAGTGCTTCTGGTGCGTACTGTCAGGTCAGCTGGAGTGGTGATTATCACCAGCACATTCACCTTCATGCATAAGAAGTGCTTTTAACACTGTTTTACAGCATTTGTAATTTTAACATTACTCTAGCAATAAGCTTCTGGTTTAACATGAACACAGAGTTAAAAGAATTGAGAGTAAGATAAAACCAGGCCTGCAACGTGAGCGTTCTGTGCTTTCTGCAGCTTCCACCATCACACTGCTGGCTGTGTAACTAGTCCTCACAAAGGTGAAGGAGGTACTGAAGAGCTCAGTGCTGCAAGCCTGGCTCTGAGCTACAATGACCATGTCCCTGCTTCATTCACATGCAGCTGCTAAGATCTGCCTTCACCACTTTTTCCCCTGTTTGTTCACTTGATTCCAATTACAACTAAATTTAACAATACAGTCCACACAAGTAAACCATAGATCAGGAATGTAACCCAGAACTGGATGCTTAACTTCAAGCCAGGAACACACCATTTCAAGAAGGAAATATTTTAAAGACAAGATTTAATTCTCATTGTATTTATATTCTTACTGCTTAATCAAATGCACATGGAAAGCACTGCACTCAATTAAACTACAAAATTAACATTCCAACAGACCACCCTGTTCTTAAACTTACAACTTTTCCTCAGCTGAACAGGTTGTTTCCAAAGTTTTGCAAAAATCCTTCACAAGAGCAGCGCCCTCAACTGCCCATGTCTGCTTTCACTTTTTCTCTTGGCACGACTGACCACCACACAGTGCCCCCTGCTTTCAGCTCTGCCTGGGGCTGCCAGCTTACAAGTCCAAGTTGTCACCATCCACGTTGTATTTCTTCAGTCACTTACAATGCTTTTGTGTAAAACTTGCACCCCCTTACAGCTCATGAGCCTTCCTGCTAGTTTAGCAGTTTGTTACTCATACTGATTTTATTTACTGTGCAAGGGTTAAGAACAGCTCTTCTTTCCTGGCAGCACTCCATACAGTCTCTTCATTCTCTCTAAAGAAGATAGTTAATTATAGTTGTTGTGTTGTTTTTTTTTCCAACAACAACTATCTGAACACTGATGGTCCTCGTTGGTTTAGCTTGGTTAATGGTATTTGAAATAATGGATTGCTATGGTATCATGAAAAGCCATGAGAACTCAGGATTTGGAACCCACTTCTTTTCAAATTAATGCACAGCAGAAATGTAGAGTAGCATGTTATGCAAGTGAAGTATTTTATGCACATTATATTTCAGGTACTTATTAAAGCATCTCAAGAGGTAAGGGCTCTATTTGTACACTGCAATTACAGATGAAGCTCCTCAGTTCATTTGGTCAGCGTACAGTCTGGTAGTTTAAAACCTCAGAAAGTACTTACCAAATGGCAATCACATGGACATTAAAGTTCAGAGCAGAACCCAAATCCTGCTCCTCTGGCAACTCATGGTGTCTTCTGCCCCCCACCCTCTCTGCCTTCTCCCCAGCTGCACCCACTCTCCCATTCCTGCCTTCTTCCTCCCTATCCCTCAAGCAGTATCGGTGTGAAAGCACATTGTGTTATAGTCTCTGCAGCAGTAGCAGCACAAATGTTCTCCCATATATTTGCTTTTTGAGAAAAGGACTGCAAGAGCTCACCTTTAACAGCCAGTTAGCATGAGACACACCTTTTCTCCACAGCATGCTCTATGCCATCAGCCCCTTGCCTTAACAGTGATGCAGGGGACAAAGATGTGAATCTGGAGACAAAATAAGAGCAATCTCGAAAAGCAAGCAGCATAGACACACAGATATCCATTATTATTTGGAGCCTTCACACTTTCACGGCACTACTTGGTGAGTGACACCACCACTGGCCCTGTCAGCCTCACCTCCCCAACCCTTCCATGCAGCCATACACCCCTTCCCTGCACTATGAAAGCCCTACACAGGTCTCTGAGACTCAGCACCTCCTTTCACCGGTCCAACCATGACTTAAGAGCAAAGCCCACTGCTTGTGGCAGATTAACACACACACAGGGAAGTGAAAATCCTTCTTCAATGAACATTTAATCCCATATTTTACTACTTTGGACAGTTAAGGCAAGCGTATACTTTCTTCCCATGCAACTCAACTTTTGCTTTTCACACTGAAGCTAGTTAACGCTTTGGAGTCAAAACTGATAATTATGTCCTTAACATTGATCTCCTGTAACCCTTCTTCCCCACTGCCCCCACTTTATAAATGAAAGGATTATCTGTGTTGTCATAAACAGCAACAGAAGCAGCTGTGGGATAAGAAGCCAGCAGGAAAGCTGAAGTCATTCTTTGGATATTTAGATTGGGAAACAAAACCAAAGTATGGGAGCTGACTGCTATATCTAGGTACATTTCCCCTAGCTGAGACCATCCTTTCTGTGCCTCTCCCAGGGCAGCAAGACCTCAAGGAACTGCTGTGGTCAGGCAGGATTTTGGGCCACACTCACCGGGGCTGGGAGTCAGTATGGCAAGAGCAATGGCACTCACCTGGACAGCTCTAGCAGCCAAGATTGCAGTTAAGACAGCAACTCAGGAAGTGCTGTAATAGAGCTTCAATTACATCTAATAAGGCCTCTGATGACAGAATAGACATACATGAGCCACCGTAAGCTGCTCTCAGTATTTCATTGCACAAAAGGCAACTATGTTTTCCAGATAGATTAAAGTTGGTGTCCATGCCTGAAGACCATCATCTGTGGTCTGACGTGGCAATGTGCCACAGCCGCAGTGGGTAGCACAAAGGTACAGCACAAGCCCTAGTGCTGGAAGGTCTCACATCACTGGGCTGGAGGAATGAGCAGGGCCTCCTTCCCTGACTACTCTTCATCAGTGATCCTTTACCACGTTCCCAACGCAGGCACACTTCCTAACCCTCCCCACTTCAGATCTGCCCATTTATTTGTAAAATACTTCTTGTTTCCTAAAGCTTCTGTTACTTTGGAATTCTAGCATTACCACAAGTATTAACAGAGTATTCCACTGTCTTACTTAAGCATATCACAGTACTAACTACCCCATGCTACAACTCACAATTGTGTGGTGTATTAATTGCTCATACTTGTATTTAAACATCTCCCAAGTCGCCCAGCTGACAAAAGAGCATTTACAGCAGCAATGCAGGAGGCCAAGCATTGCTGCAAGGATGTAGTTTTCAAAACTGAAAAGGTAAAAGCCATCAGATGAAAACCAGGTAAAACCACCATTGCACAGAACTCAGTACTGCCTCACAGTCCAACCTAAGTCATAATAAAGTGGCAACCATTCAACCATTCATCAGCAGTCTGATGCTTTTTATTCATAAAGCACAGGACTTTGTATGCTCACTGGTAAAAGTTATGCTGGTATTATCCAGCATGTAATTACTTTTGTGTTGGCTATACAAAGCCAAGTTTCAGCTCCCTCAGTCTGCAGTTAATTACAGTGAGGTTTCAGTACAACACCTTGTGTCTTAAATACAGGTTCAGCTGCACTGAGCTATTTTCAATACCATTAGCACCAGTAATTCAACAAATAAAGTTATTTTTGGAGTACAGTAAGCACACTTGACTGTAGTTGAGCTCCTAGCCCGTTACAGAAAGCAAGAAAGCAGTCTTAATTGAATGGCATTTGCCAATTTCTTTTGCATATCCCACTTTCTTCCCAAATAAAGCAGAAAATAAGTTTGGGACTGCATAGCAGCTCCAGCTTGCATTAAGAATCCACATGCTCTCTACTCACTGCCCCAGGAGCAGTTTGACTCTTTCCAACTATGAGGCAAAAGGTACTACTGAGGCACCCCTATGGCTGTGGCAGCTCTACTTCCCATTCTGCAGCTGACACAATGCTGGCACACTCAGCCTTGTGCGGGTAACATATGTCCTAGAGAGCACTCCCATCCTGCTTCCCTAAGACTTAGAGACTAAGGGCCATCACTAACACTGAAAGCCAAACAAAAGGAACTCCACAGCCCACTGAAATACAGCCACAGTCACACAGCCTGCTTTGGGTGAGCTTCCACAGTGCTTCAGTTTGACTGGACCCAGAAATGTTTCTTGAATATAGCTACCCAGGCAACAGATACAAACATCCCAATGTCACTTACTGCTTTTTGGAGTCAGCTCATGACTTCCAATACTTTGTTTGTATTTCACTAGACCCTATGGTCTATTTATAAATTGTTTATCATACAGTTGCTAGAAGTCAGCAAGTTTACTTCTGTTTTTAGTAAAGGAGCACAACTTAGTTCAATGAAAGCACATGCACAAGACTTGTTCTTTTCACCACTTTCTACAGCATTTTTAGGCTACAGATCAATAGAAGCATTAGATTTATGATTAAAAAAATCACCAGCAGAAAACCTAATCCCTGGAAGTTAGAATTGTCCTCAGTGTATCATGCCCAGTAGCATCCTGAGACTAAGTACCCACAGGCTGTGCAGCTTGCGTTCAGTCTATATTCCCTTGGGCCATACCAGATGTGTTCAGCTTTCACTTTCGGAGTAATTGACAGCAAGCTCATCTCCTATTCTTCAGTTTCCAGAATAAAATATAGGTTGGTATCATTTCTTTGGACTCTGCCCCTTCAAATAAAAGCCTTGTTGGAAATCTGTGTGATTTACTCAGCACGCTCATTTACTGCTTTTCCAATTAAGAAAGGGACACAATTAAGTAAGACACTTCAGAATTTCAAAAAGGACCAAAATGTAAAGCAGCAGGTTAGAGTATGCCTCCAGCAATGTGTTACCTAAAAGGAACGGCCAAGAAAGCCACTGGAAAAATAAGTCATATCAATGCAGTTACAGTTTGACAGTCAGACTTTATTTTAAATATTATCACCAGTTTTTCGGATGTTGTTTTCTTGTTCTTTGTTTTGTTTCCTGTTCCTACATAATCTTCCTCAAACATCACTCAAAGGGTAAGACACAATCCTTCATCTTCCACCCAAGGCCCTCAGTACCGCCACATGCCTCAAGCTCTTGCACACACCTCAGACAAGAGCTGGCATAAAACAAAACCCACACAGTACATCGCTTTTGATACGGGTTTCTGATGGCCAAAGTCGTAACAAGGCCAGAAAGCCCGAACTGCTACAGGACCATTATGACCAATACATTTTAAGACAAGGATAAAGCACAAAACCTGAAGCGTGGAGCTCTTCTTTCAGTCCTACCTTAAGGGCACGTGAGCTCCCATATCAAAGCAGAAGTGCCACCAAAAGGTCACTGTTCCAGTAGGACTTGTAGGACAGGAGGCACTGCGTGTCACAAGCATGTGGCAAGGACAAACCAAGGGCCACCAGGAGGCCAAGCTGTACTCACCTCGCTGTCACAGCTACCCAGTTGAGAAACACAGAGCTAAAGCAGGCATAGAACTGACTCCAAAAGCGATGAACTCTTCTTTCCCACCACTGCTGGATTCAAGTCTGCTATTTGTCCCTATTCTCAAGTTATAACTGGGCTGAAGTTACACTGAATTAAGCTAAAAATCTGAACATGCTACATTTACCCCGAAGGAATACACATATGCTCATTTCTGTGGGTTTTCAGAACTACAATCATCTACAGCTTTAGCCAGCAAATCTGAGAAAATCTTTTTAAGATCTACTACCCTCAGAAAGTCTATTTAGTAGTACAAAAACTGGAAGTTGCAATTTGCATTACAGATCCTATTAAGCAGGAACCACCCCTAAATTAAACACAGTGGGACTGCAGCCCCAACAATACGAGGTGGCTCCCTAAAACCACACTGACTAAACAGTTACTGACACCACACTACCAAGTCCTTTTTAGCAGACGTCACACTGCACAACATAAAGCAGCAGGCAATTGGCCAAAAATGGTTAGCAAAAAGGATTCCTTAAACCTCCAGTATCCAAATATAGCCCTAGTTGGTCACATGGGCTGCCATACAGTAAGTGCTCCTCACTTTACCTACCCTCTGATTAAACGGTTTGAGCTAAAAAACATGTACTTAGAATAGCATTTCAGTTTCTAGCTCAATTCCATGAAGTGTATAATCTAGCTGTACCTTCCACGTTCAGACTGGCAGGAAAGAAAAGTTAGTTTAGGCTTCCAGTGAGCCCGAAGGGGATGATTAGCTACAGAGTGCTAACAGAATATGAGCCCCCTAACGTTTATATATATACACAGACAAGCACACACAAATATATGTGTGTGTATATATACATAAAGCAGTGTAACTAACTTGCCACAGAATGCAGCCACTGTGAATGGAGCCTCACTAACAAACTCTACTGTGCATAACTATTAATATTTTAAAACCAGTCATACCTACTCCACCCATTCTTCAGCAATTCCTGCCTTTCCTACTACTCTCGTTACATTCAGAGCTGACCAGCGGAGGATGCCCACCATCTCGGAGTTCCACAGTTGCATTTACATATTAAAGAACTGTGCAAAGTTTCTGAACAAAAGTGGACCACTCTCGTACTGTTGCCAGGCTCCAATTTAATGGAGGTGGAGAACAGTCAAGACTGGCCTTTCCCAGCCCTTAAAGCCCACATTCATGTTGACTGTAACACAGGTGACAAGTTTCTAGTACAGAATGGTGGAACTGTTAATAGGCACCAGTTCCACTGATTCTTCCAACTCACTCTGTCCCCTATGGGGTGAGGAGCAAGCACTGCAGCACTGGCTCATAACACATTATGTGACTTCTGAAGAAGTAGAGGCTCAGAGTTGGGTAGCTACTGACAGCAGATGGGGGCTTTCAGGGTTCCTAAAGAGGAAAGAAAGCTCAGTGCCACCAGCCCAGGCCCCAGCATTCAAACAGCAAACTTACATCCGAGTTACAATAGACCATTATGTCACAGCTTCTCTGCTACGAGTAGCAAAGTCTTCCCCCAGCTCCAGCCCTCCGTTCACCTACAGTTGTGTTACACACAGACTGAAGCACAGCCAGGCTCCGTGCCCGGCGGGTGTGCACACCCACTCGCGACTCAAGATTCACCACGTCCAGCGTCACGTCTGTGCCCACGCTCAGACAGAAGCGTGCTGGATGCCCCGGGGCAGCAGCGGCACCGAGCGCGGGCGCTCCCCGNTCCGCGCCAAGGCGCCTCGCTCCGAGGCCACGCCCTCCTCCACCCGCTGGCCACGCCCCCCGCCCCCCGCGGGCGGGGCCGCGCCGCCGGCAGTCGCGGCCGTTGGGGAGGAGAGGGCGGGCGGTGCTGAGGGAGGGGGTGCGCGGCCGTGTGCGCTGCGGGGCGTGGGTGCAGAGTGAGGGCCCCTCTGTGTGTGGTGCCTGCCCAAAGCTAGGGGGGTCGTGGGGAGAGTGNGCGGGGGCCTCTCCGGGGCCTGCGCGCGGTGGAGAGGGCCCGTCCCCCCCTGAGGGAGCCGCTCCGCCGCCGCAGCCCCCGGAGACAAAGTTCTGTAGTGCACTGACTGCTATCGTAACCAGAGTCTGAGTGTCACAGAACTTTGCTTCAGGAGACCGGATCTTCGTCGGCCGCGGGCAGCGGGGCTCCCCTCCTGCAAAAGGAAGGCGGCACGGTTAGCCAAGCGCAGGAGCCCCNGTGCTGAGGGAGGGGTTGCGCGGCCGTGTGCGCTGCGGGGCGCGTGTGCAAAGTGAGGGCCCCTCTGTGTGTGGTGCCTGCCCAAAGCTAGGGGGATCGTGGGGAGAGTGTAACGCTCTGCTTGCGATCGTGCTCCCCCAGCCCGGCGTGCCTGGCGCGCAAACTCAGGTGGATCCGTTTCCCGAAGTGAGATTCCCACTCCCGACTTGGGTTTGTCGGTGCCTCGCTCTCCAGCCTGACGTGGCCATTGAAAGCACACATCCCAGCGTTGCGCTTTAGCGCGAGGCAGCCTGAATTGGGATTGAAAAGTGACAACTCCTGCCGTCGTTTTCTGTCGCCCACAGAATTCAGGTGACCAGAGCCAAAGCACCCCGCTGCCCGTGGGGTGCACACAGCTGCTGTCAGCGCAGCACATGTCGTGCTGTGATGGCTGCTGCTCCGGCCTGAGCGTGGCCCATGGGCGAGCAGTGCGAGCCTGCCCCGAGCGGGATGCCCACGCAGGAGAAGCTCATCCTCCTCCTTGCTGCAGGATCCCTGCCAAGACAAGCCCAGTGCTGGCATCTCAGGGTTTGGAAGGGAAATTGTCTGAGAAACATCTTAAAATATGTTCTTTCCAGTTTCTGTAAAGGAAAAAGCGTAGCGTGAGGGGAGAAAGAATCCTGGAAGAATCTCTTACCTTTATATACTTCGATTCTGCCTTCTTCTTCTTAGCTCCTTTGTCTGCAGAACCAGAAATCTCAAGTCCTGGATGAGCCGTTCTGTTGTGGCTATGAAGCATGTTCCCAACTTCCTGCCTGCACCTTCACAATGCTGCCTGTGCTTCAGCCCTATCCCATTGCGCTCCATTGTGCCATGGATGGATTGCTTCCCATCTTCCCATTCCCAGTCTATCCCTGGCCCCTCAGCGTGCACCCCGGTGCTAGGCCGCAGAGTTGGCCTTGGCTACGCTGTTGCCACTGCTGCGTGTGTGGGAATATTGATTTTACAGTGTGTGTGCTCTGTAAAAAAAATCAATATTTCAGTAGATTGAGCAGAGCATGCGGCAGTGTAATGGAGCCCAGCCTGCTAATGCAACATGCAGGGGTCCTCATTCAGAGATTGAGGTCAGTCAGAAAATGGAAATGTGTTTTCTTGTTTTATTGTCTGTTTCAGGTTTAATGTAGGTGTTTATGTTCTCGTGTTTAACCTATAGCAGGGCATAGAGTTGCTTTAAAGTCACATCCAACAGAATGTCACGCATTTCACGCGACATGCATAAAAACATGCCTCAGATGGGCAGCCCATTTTTAGAGCTTAAATCCCCTTTTCCCCTTTGCCATCACATGTCCACTAAACAACAGTTGCAAGGTTGTGATAGTGATTTTTGTTTCTTCAAATAAAAAATAGTTCTATGTCATTTGGTGCCAAGTTGTGTTCTCAGAACGTAATTAACCATTTTCAGTGCTTTTATTGAGTCCTGGTACAATGGCGTGTATCGAACAGCATCATAACTGTGGGCGAGGGAAAACAACGAGGGAGGGAGGAGAAATAGCAAACGTACAACACAAAACCAGAGTAACAGCCCCACTGATTTTAGTGGAGCAGGGATTTTAGGCAGAGTGTTCTCTGTGATACATTATCTGCTTTTTAAATCATTGCATCATTCCTTAAAATTCCCTGATGTGGAGTCAAGATGCGTGTAAGCTGACTGTGGTTTCACATTGTCATGGAGGCTTTCTACAGCTCTATCATTCCTTAATTTTATCTTCTGTCTTTGTCAGTGGCTATTTCTCACCTAGCACATCCTCCGCCTGCAGCAGTGAATACAGACCTGCACAATGTGCACAGGCGTGAGTGTTATGTTTGTGTTATGATGCTTTGTGCACGTTCAGAGAGGCGGTGGGGCCCACACATAAAAACGCAGAGGTGTTTATTGTCCATCATCCATGTGAGGCTGACAGGCAGTCCTAGCTGGGGAGGTTTGCAGGGCTGGAGCTGGAGCGTCAGCTTAAGACATGGTTGATGGAAATGGCTTCCAAATGTAAAATACTGCTGACACAGATGCTTACTGCATGGGAATTTCTTAAGCATCCACTGATTTTTTATCAGTCACTGGCTCCATATTTCTAATACATTTGTATATCTCACTGTTGTGAACAAAGTATTCATTGTTTTCAGGCATGGAGATTTTTTTTCCTTACAGAAAACCACTAATTTCAACTTTTTATTTTCAATCATCATTAAGAAATCATATGCAAAAGGAATGGTAGTAATACTATAGTATTACCAGTCGTTGGGAACCTACCCATTTACCACTCCCAGGAGAAGTGTAGTCAGTCCTAATGTATTTCAGGAATAGATTTAAAATAGTAGTGTAAAAACATAGGAAGTACAATATATTGAAATGCTATACTTTGATTTAATTCTACAATATCTCCATGTGTAAGTAAGTTGATAAACTTACTGTTTCAAGGTGAAACTGATGGCTGAATTTTACCTGAAGAATCCACCTGGTTTGGCAGCATCCTTCCGACTAAGAAGACTCAGGAAGGCAGGAACTGCACAAGTCAGGCAGGAGCATGTGAGACAAAGAAGGTTGACGGAGCACTGGCACAGGCTGCACAGAGAGGTGGTGGAGTCTCCTTCTCTGGAGACATTCCAGATCCACCTGGATGCCTACCTGTGCAACCTGGGCTAGGGAGCTGCTTTGGCAGGGGGTTGTACTCGAGGATCTCTAGAGGTCCCTTCCAACCCCTACAGCTCTGTGATTCTGTGAATCCAGCTGTGACTTTTGGGGAAGGAAGTAGGAACCACTTTTTTTCCCAGAATGTTATCTTCAACTTAAAAGGTAGTAGAGGTTTATGATACCGTTTACTTTGGTGAAGAAAAGATTCTGTTTTCCCAGGGTGCTTTGTCAGTTTTATGAAAGAGCAGTGTGGTTTTTTGTTTGCTTGCTTTTCATTTTAAAACAATTAGAGTATTATAAGAATTACTCTCTAAATGTAGTTTGAAACGAGAGTTATGCAGAATGGAAAATTAATTATCTCATTAGCCAGAGAACTTCTATGGTATTCACACCAATAAGTAACGGCCAAGTCAGAAACATCAATCAGTATTACAGAGCATCTCAGAACAAAAGCAAACCATTTATAATATGACAATTAGTAGTGCTGCTTATTGATAAAAGAAAAATAATTCATGTGAAATTGGTGGCATATTGTTGTAATTCTTAGTTGGTTATTGTCTGAGGTTGTTTGCTCTTGATTAAATATGATTTGAGTTGTATCTGTGTAATTCCGTACTTCATTATTATAACAAATGTGCATTAGGACTGCATTATAACATCCTAATTGTGAAATCGCTATTGAGTAAATTAAGGTTAAGAGCGATGTAATGTAGTATTTAACCAAAATGTTATTTCCTAGTGCTTGCATTTCGTTGCATCTAAGAGTCATAAGGTTATTTGCTAAAGTGAGTAAATAATTATAGATAGTGAAAACAAGTCGGTGATAAAGTCAGAGAAATGAGCCCAGGTTTCCTGAGTTCTCACTCTCTCTCTAAAAATAGAGTTGATATCTCTGTCTGTCATCACAGAGATGAGTGATTGATCTAGATACAATTTCGGTAGCATCTGAACATCACAAAATAAAGCAAGATCCAGTATCACAATCAAGATACAAGGGCATAGCGTAGCGCATTTTCAGTTAAGTCCAGCGGAAAATTTTCTCTTGACTTCAGTAAAAGCTTTATCAGTGCATAATGTGATGGCATCGAGTGCATGAGTCACTGTGTTCATTAGCTGCTCATAGCATCTCATGGTTTAGAGGCTCACAGCAGCAAGCCCAGGTGTCTCCTACAAAACACAGAGATTCAGGAGGACTGCATGTGAGCTACAGATCCCATCCAGAGCAACCCTCCTCTGCATTTTTAGGAAGATACTGATGGATCTCCGAGGCAATCAGTGCTGGCTTAGCGTAAGAGCGTCTACGAAACATTAACGTTTGGGAAAACAATACACGTTTCAAAATTTGGTTTTGTTCTAATGGAAAGAACATTTGGACCTTGCTGAAAGAAGCAGGCTTAACAGACAAAATTCATCCAGAGCACTCCCTGTTAGCCCATCTGAAGCTGCGTGCCATTCCATAGCTGGCCCAGAAATGCCACGCTGCATTGAAGGGACTCAAACCCCTCGGGAGCGCCCCGGCACTAAGCAGCTATCTAGTTTGAAGAAAAGATGGGAAAGTTTGTTTTTCACTTTTTTTTTTTTTTTTTT
>VXAB01013493.1:33958-44038 GCA_013399175.1 Odontophorus gujanensis
TTTTTTTTTTTTTTTTTTTTCCAGAAGTTCAATACTGAATCTGAGAAGCCTTACTGGAACAAATACTTTCCCACAAAACAGTTGCAGTTCAGCAAGTCAGCATTTTCTGATACAAACAAATATACTGTGGGAAAATTCCCGACAAGCTTCACTTTGGAGTCTTTCAGAACAAGATCATGCAAAGGAGGACTATTGGAATGACGTTTACAAAGGGATACACATGATCTGTATAGATTTCAAATAAAGTGACATAGCAGCATCAAGGACAGAGGCTTGAAGGAATGTAACCCTTCCTTCTTAGGGCAGTAAAAGTCCCTGATATAAGAATCTCAGCCAGAGATAAATAAACAACCAAATTCTGTGTGATTTACCACAAGCCATGATTTAATCAGTTTGTTATAGCTTCAGTATGGATTGTGCTGAAGTGTGTAGGCAGATCCTGGAGGAGCAGGGCTGAGATTTAGCAGCCAATGGGTTTTGGACATAAAAGGCCTAACTTTGTCAAATGATGTGTCCTAGGAATGGAAAGCAAGGGTCATAGTGCTCAGGTTGGTGAGTGGCTGCTTATGTAAGCTTTCTCACTGATTTCATAAAAGCCACTTAATCTTCTGGCTGCAACACTGCAAAAGGAGGGTAAATAAACAGACTAGGATGTATTCATGTTGTAGTAAAACACTTCTTGCAGCAAGGACTGGGGCACTCACCACTCACCTGCTTCTCCCATCTGCCTTGTACCGGTGGCTTGGGCTCAGCCCGTTGCCTTCACAGTGAAGGGAAGAGGTGTTTGCATGGCCATTCCTGCAGGGCAAACCAACAAGTCTTCTGCCATCACTGCTGTTTCTGCAGTGGGCATCTGCCTGTAGCCTCAGTATTTGATTGCAACCTTTTCTTCGGGCTAGAAAAATCTCCATTTATAACCGGAAAGAATTCATGTGGCAAAACTTAATGAATAAGTGACTGTAAGGCAACTGACAACTGCAGACTGGCTGAGAGTGGAAAGAATATTGAAGAAAGTCACCCCCTCCTCCCTGCACACGCACTTTTCTCTGGGTCTTTTTAATAAAGAGGCAAAAATGCTGTCATTGGCAGATACCGGTCTTGCATGGAAGTTTGAGGAAGGAGGACTTGCAGTGAGCACCTGGGGAAGAACTCTCCTTACATACTGAGTAGCCAAAGGAGATGGAGGGCGGTGGAAAAATCAGGCAGGATATTGGGGAACAGCTTTTCTCATCCTCCTCCAAACCATACATTTGTGGGCATCAATGGATTTGATCGGGGATTAAAGGTAAATTTCCCTGGAAAATGACTTCTTTTTTTTTCTTTGTTTCCTTGCTTTTTAGGTTTTTGTAGACATTACGCCCCTACATGCACAAGCACAAGTATTAATTGAGACTTACTGCTAAATAGGCAAAGCAATAAAATCATAGGTAATAATTTCTTTTTACTATCATTTTTTTAAATAATATTTGATTTAGAAACAGCCAGTGAACACCTCCTTGATAAAAATCGGAATTTCCCTACCACATTGACTTCATTTCTAGTCTCTACATCGAAGCATAAATTGAGGGAAGAGATGGCTGTTCCAGTTCTAGCTCCCTCAGAAAGTGTGGTTGTGCCCAGTGCTCAGCAGCATCACTGTTTCCCCAGGAAGGAGCTCTAGAAGGTTCCCAGCTCCACGATCATATTGAAAACACCATCTCCTGCCTGAGACATGCCAGGCTAGTGAGGAGCCCCACTGAAACGAGAATCTCTGCCAGCATTCAGAAGCCATCTGTACCTCCTCCAGAACACTGGGGCTTTTTGTAACAGCCTTGGAAAAGGAAGAGCAATCTCTGCACCTCTTGGGAATGTTTGAAGAATATGGTTCAAAAGTTTCCACTTCCAATATTTCCTTACTGGAAGGAAAAGATCTTCATCCTGTCCAAATCTTGAAGAGATGAAATGAAGTTTTGGCACCTTGGGTTCGGAACGTTGATGGTCAGTTAGCCTTTCACTTCTGCTCAGGTCTGATTTGTGTCTCTCACCTTTTGCAGGGCACAAATTAAAATCACCATCTGCTGTGTCCACAGGGAGAATCTTCAGGCCAAGCTGTTGCAGCAACCCGGTGCTCCTGGCTTTCTGCACCACCAGGGAACGTCAGTGAATGCCAAGCTTTTGCAACTGCAAACAAAAGAAAGTGGGTATTCATATCTGCCATGGCTTTGATAATTGGTTGAACAGGGAAAAAACAATCTTACCAGGAAATCCTCACGAATCTGAACTACACATACCAGCCTTGTTTGCTTGCCAGTTCTTCTGATGAACCACAGGAAATCTATTCCAACCTCAGCACAGACTGTTCGCAGGAGACAAGATAGGCTCATTAGCACTGGAGCACACATGCGGTAGGCACACACGCAGAACACTCAGCCTTTGGATGGGAGAATGCAGAAGTGGTAAAATGGGCTTTGCCTGACACTATTTCATTTATATATCTGTGTTTCTGTTGATCATTCAGTTCTGGCTGTGGTTCCTTTGTGAATGCAAACATCACCTCAATTTGCAGGCTGTTGGAAAATCCCAAGGTCGCATGCATGAGAAATGTGGACAATGCAGGTTGCCCTGCATTCAGCTTCACAAAGAATTGTATTTCATCTATGCTGGAGGGTAAAGAAATCTTGGGTAAAAATGTTAATTGATGTAGTGATCACTTATTGATAGAGTCATTTGCAATTGCTGCACAGCTCTTCATGGGCACTGTAAGCCATAATTAGAGTGTGTCTTTTTTGGGAAAATGTATGATTTTGTCAAAGCCATAAGAACAACACAACATGAAATGTATTTAAATAATCTCAATGACTGAACAGTGTGTTTGAAAAGAAATATATCAGAAACTAAATGAGGTAATGGAAACCTTCTTGAATCTGAAGGTTTCCGTTCCTTCCAGCTAAGTTCCCTATCATTAAGTGGAGAATTTCACTAGGTTTTAGTTTGTTGTCTGTAGAACATTCAGCAAAATTGCAACTGCTTTCAAATAAAGGAGTTACAAGCCGCCCAGCCAAAGGGTTTTTTGTTCTCCTTAAGATCCCCAGGAATATTCCTGTTAAATTCTTTAAGAAGAGGATGAAAACTATAACTATATATAAAGTTTTATTTTGGCACCGATCTTCACCATAAGAAGAACTGTGCTCTCTAGGTCCCATTGTAGCACTCTGCTAATTTTATGAGTTTGAGAATAGCCTGTCAAAATTCTGAGGCACACAGAGGTGCTAATCACAAGCAACTCGTTCCAGCTCAAATCAGATTTCCGATGTGGCAGGGCAGCAGTGGGAAAAGCACTTCATTTGCAACTCACAAATGAGGCATGCTTTTCCTCCCACATTTCTAGCAGAACGCAAGAGGACCCTTCCTGTGGTCCTTAGCGAAGGAAAACAAGGAGCAAGGCCAGGACTGGGAAATAACTATGGATTCCTGAAGGAGGAAGAGCATTTACTGAAGTAAAAATCATCCAGTCATAGTAAGTGTAGGGCAACTCTAACTTTAGGGGCTAGAAGGGAAGAGGACAGTCAACTTAAATTGACGTTGATCTTGCTGTCATTCCAAGGGCAATGTTTTCTTTATGATAAAACGTTCTTTAACAGTCTCTCCAGTGAATTGGGCACAAACAGGCTTTTCTTCTTACATTGCTCCTGCCTATCTTCCTGTTCCACCTATTTTTATACCATTAAAAAAAATATTTGTTTAGGCAGTGCAAACAAAATCCCACTCTTCCATGTGCTTAAGTTCCCTTGACATTTATGTTATAATGTAGTGCAAGATCAGCGAGACAGCTAATTTTGTTTCAAACCAATGTGCTGGTTTTCATTCCAGTCCTCATTTGGGAAAAAAAAAAAGTCATAAAACTTTCCCATAGTATTTGTAAGCATATGGGACCCAGAGGCAAGTCCTACAGCACTCTTTCCCAACAAACATACATACATACATACATAGAAGCACAAACACACTTATGTAGGTGGGCAGGCGAGGGTGTTTTGTGTGTGCTGATGTTGATCAGCACAAAGTTGAATATATGTATGTAACCTTTTGATGCATTGTAAAACTTTTGTCCCCGAGAGTCAATGGATGAAAATATAGATTTACCAAAAAAAATGTATGGATCTTCATCATACATAAATATCTGTGGAACCTTTCCCCATCTTCATCAGGTGGTTATTTGTCTCTAACATTTTTCATAGCAGGGAGATAGTTTGTGTGCCTTTCAACACTGCTTTAACAATATATGGTACTGTTATGTGCCAGAATGCACATAGCTGGTAGCTCATTAACAGCTGTAATTATATGTATTCTAAAGCATCCAGAGTGCCTTCAGGAACAGGACAAAAGACAGCCTCTGACTGAAGGTCTGTAGAGTCCTTGTGAAGATTTATGTGATTTTTCTGCAGCGTATGATGTGGCAGAAAGGGTGGTTTATGATGTGGGTGGAACTTTGTTCAACACATGAAAACGGCTCCGTTCTCCACATTGCGTTCTCCTGTGGTATCAGCAGTGCCTTCTGCCCTCCATATGGCCACCATGTGCCAGTGTACACCAAATTGGTATGTGGGTTAAATGTAAAATAACCACAAAAACTCCCGAGCCAATGATTACAAAGCTCCTTTTGATATGGTTAGTGTGTTGTTATCTGTACTATGTAATAATAAAACAGAGCTCATGTTGTCCTTCTCCTTCAGTAGCTGGGGAACTCAGAGCAGAACTGCCACACACAATTGATGTCCATGAAATGCCTCTACCAAAAAGTACACTCAGTTCTCAATTCTAATTAGACATTAGCTTGAATGAAAAGTTTGAGGGGGTCAAAAAGGCTCATTCTTTGCATTCACTAAAGGCGTGTACCTTTTGTCCTGTTCTGAGCTTCTCAATTCCAGGGGTAGCTCAGCTGGTTGGGAGGGCTTCTGATCCTTTAAAGCCCAAATTATCCATTTTCAGCTCTCAGTACCTGTGTGCACAAAGACCATGCCACTCTGCAAGCAGTGTTCACTTCTCCTTCTTTCCAGGTGCGATTCAAGGCCTGGATGTGAAGTATTTTACGATGTTGGCCTTGCCACAGGTATCTCAAAAACAGGCTCCTGTGCTTTGTCCCGACAGCTGAGATAAGCTGGAGCTCAGAAGCAAGTGTTTGCTGGCCGTGCCTATGGAAAGGCTCAGGGCACAGCTCAGCACACAGCTCCTGACTTCCGCTGTGCTGTGGGGCAGCAGATCCCCAGCTCTTGGTGAGGATCATTTATAGACACAAGACTTCTGAGGAGGTGAGTTCGGTGGGAGGGATTTCTCAAAACAGGGTGCACTTATAGTGAATGGCTTCTCCCTTACGCTTGGTGTGTTTGGATTACTGCTGGGCATAGTTTCTAATGCTATTTTGTGTATGTGTTTATAACTGACCTAATGTGCTAAATGGAAACAAACAACTCATCACTCATTTGTCTTCCCACTTACAGCTCAGCATTCTGCAGCTGTCCAGCCCGGAATGGGGCTGAGACACCTGAGAGAAGTGAGGGACATATCAGAGGTTGCTTTTCCAGCTGTGATTTACCACCTAGGCTGCACATTGCCTGCTCTGTGCAAACCCACAACGTGACACTTCATTGAGAAACACATCACACGTCAGGAGAGGCTACAGTTCCTTCTTGTGCTTTGCATGAGCAATTCCAGCTCGCCTTTAATCTCTGCTTAAGATTTTCAGGGAACACTTGCACACGCATAAAAAAAATATTTCTGATTTCCATTACTAATTTGTGTTTAATTATGACTGTTTTTGTGACTAAAATGATAACCATATTATCTCAATCCCTCCTTTTTTTTTTTTCAATCTGTTACAAACTAGTTGTTGTTTTCCTGATGCAGGCAGCTCCCACGAGTATCAAAATACCCTCTCGGCACCAGATTTTTGCACTGGATCTGGGAGTTGGCTGACAGACATGAAAATCACACACAGGCAAACTGTTTCAGCCCAGGTTGGCAGAGGCTGAAAGCTGTTACCTTCTAGAATCAGTCCAGAGATAAATGGGAATTACAGTAATTGTGGGGACTCTGTCAGGTCCCTCACTGACCAGTATCTACATCACAAAGCCACCCTTATATCCTCACTTGGCAGTAATTATTACTTAGTTAACAGTTTTCAGAGGGAAACTGTTAGCAAAAAGCACAAGAAGGATCAGAGAGAGTAAAAGGGCAAACAACTGGATATCCGAAATGGATGGCTGTGTGTGAGTATCTGGAACACGCTGAATAAACAGGAAAACTCAGAAGTCTTCATAGGCAGACAAAATCATGACATAATAGATGCTAAGAAGTCCCAAAGGAACAAATCAGAGGCCTGGAATTTGGACAAATGTACAGTTATTTTTTATTTCAACAAAGATAGGAGGACAAAAAGTGAAAGATGCTGCCCTGCCTCTGGACATGTGTACTTGTTTTCACTTCAGGTAGAACTAAGAAGCTGCTTCATGACTGCCTATGGTGAAAGTGGGGAAAGAACAAGGTGGATGTCTTGGTGGGGATCCGCAGAAAAAGTCACAGGGAAGAAGAAATGTGTGAGCCTCTTTATGCTTGAGCACCTCACAGAATTTTTCAGAAGATCTGACCTCAGTGCTTCGAAGTACTTTAAAAAGTAAAACATCTATAGAGGAAGACACAGGTGGTCATCAGGGTCTTGGAATTCGCTGACAGTGAAGTCTTACTTTGGAAATGTATTTAGAACCGGAATATGTGTAAGATATGAGAGTTAAGATTTGTCAGCATAAGTCCCGATTCTGGCTCCTGGCATACTTTAAAAGGTTGGCAAGTAAGAGGAAATCCAGAAGAAATCAACAAAATTGGTAAGAAAGCATGAAGATGTGTCAGAGACTGAGTTGGCTTCTTCTAGAGTGGGAACAAAAGGGTACTGACTTCCAGTAAATCAGCTATGGAGAAGGTGGTGGTCAACCTGAGGTTGGCAGGCTGGAAAGAAGTGTTTCATCACCTGCGAAGTAGAGCTGGTGGTGGGGACAGAACCCTAGCTATGAAGCCACTTGAGTGAACTGCTGATAAAGACCCGACACACCTTG
Source organism: Odontophorus gujanensis (assembly GCA_013399175.1). Lineage (NCBI taxonomy): Eukaryota > Metazoa > Chordata > Aves > Galliformes > Odontophoridae > Odontophorus > Odontophorus gujanensis. The sequence continues at coordinate 41,041 of VXAB01013493.1, forward strand.
CAGTGAGCAGGCCGGGTGCTGTTAGCCCTGCTCTGTTCTCCCTGTGGTTCTGCCATGTAGGCTGGGCCCAGGCCACGTTCAGGTCACCCCATTGCAGAATGCTGGTTCTGGGTTATGCAGGCCAGGTGTAGCAGCTGTGCAGAGAAGCTCACTGTGACCCCACTTTGCTTAGCTATTAACTAGTACTGGGAAAGGATCTTACTTCAAACACATACAGCATCAAAAAGACAAAGCAATCTAATATAAACCCAGTTTTGCTTTGAAGCATGGCATCCCAGCCGGGCATCCCCCAACAAATGGAAGGATTGCCGGTAGCCTGCTTCACATGCTTACACAGCACTGTAATTATCATTACCTACAGACTCATTGAAATCTGATTTGTCCTTCACTGAGTGATTGGTATCCTAGTAACACTTTCCTTGATTTTTTTTACATCAGTTATTTTTATCTTTGCATCATCTGTCAAACTGCACACAGTAGCAAAGGCTGAGGACCTTTCACGCTGTGTAAAGTTTATGTCCTACCACAATGGATAACCATTATTCTGCTCTTCAGGAGCTCCTGGATTGTAAGCCAGCTCAGAGCAGCCATGCAGCCCAGCTTTCTTTCTCTGGCAGACACTGTTGCCCTCACTGCTGTTTCTTAATGAACAATTGCTGGCAAAGAAACAAAGAGCAAGAAAGTTTATTTCAAATCAATGTTCCTGCCTATACTCATACTGTATACAATTTGCCCAGTCCAAACAACATAGTTTTTAATTTGAAAATGATCACTAGACAAAAACATGGTAATTTCTTCCCCCACATATATCTACTATGATATATCAGGAGTGACCGTTTCCAAGATCTGTCTCACTAAATCAGGCCTTGTCTTCAGGAAAGGGGAGGAAGGACCCTGTGTTGCCCTTAAATCCCCTCCTAATAACACTGCACAGCAGTTGTTGAACTAAGAATTTGCTACGTGGATCTTTGACCCGGGAGGTTGTCTCCAGGAACATCATGTGTCCTTCTTTGATGGAGGCCAGTGGTGGCACTAACTATAGTTGTCACTTCACTGTGGTGGCAGATCCATACTCTATTAACAATCTGCATGAAAGCTAAGGTCATTTGAAATCTCTCAATGGCTGAAGGGAAAAGTGGCTACCGGAGTTCAGGAATAAGTGGAATGTCAGGTCACGGCCAAGATCTACCAGATGAGACAGGGTGCATGATAAGAGGAACTGCTCAAGCTCTTAGCTTTCATCATTTTCTAGCTCCTACCTTCCCTTTGTTTTTTTGGTTTTGTTTTTCAAAAACACCCTGTCACCCCATTGGCCCGTTCTATCTGAATCATAACATCGCTGCATGACTAAGGAGATCAAGCAGTGAGGTCTGCAGGCTGGACACTGAGCATAAGTGTCTTGGAAAAGGAGTGAAATTACTCTCTTGTCATAACTAGCAGACTGTGGATGCTTGCCTGCAGTTTCTGTGTATGTTCCTTAAATGAGCTCTGCTCTGTCACTTCCTAGGAAATGGGCTGATCAGGAAAACCTGATTGCAACCATGTTCCTATCCTATGAACCTGTCCTGAGCCAAGCTGGTCTACACCATTTTCTACACCATTTTGATTAGAACAGAAATTTCAAAATAGATTTACCCTCAGCCTGATTGGAGGCAGGGACCCTTTCTCCTGATGACTCTGAAATTCAAGTGGGTGTAGGCAAAGTGTGTCAGATGGGCATGCCAAGGAGTCACTGATAAACACATCATTAAACGTGCACATTTCCTGGCTTATAGACAGAACTACTGACACCTATGAAGGTTATTTAAATATACCTTTCTTTTGGATGGTATGAAAGGACATTTAGAGGCAATTATTGATAATTTGATAAATTATAACCTGTTTTATGAATGTATAATGACAAACATGGCTGGCCAGACTACCAAGGTAATAATTCTTTTCTATGGATAACATCAAAACAGGGGAATTGGAATTGGGTGGAAGAGACACAAGTTTCTATTAGGATTACAGCTGCATTTCAGAGGTCTCACATTTCTTGTTTGACACTGTACTCTGAAGCACTGAAAGAAGACTCTGCCGACGTAGGAACTCTCTCTCTTCTGCTGTTCCTGAAGTTTTCTACCAAGATGTGTGGCAGCATATAAACAGAGACAGCATTGCTATATGCATCATCCCTGTGTTAACTGTACTCCTTTCTAATACAAGTCCAAGTAAATATGAGTGGAGGATGACATCAAGAGTAGACTTTGAAGATATTGAAGTTCTCCGGATAGATGAAAGAGAAAACAAATAGTGGGGAAAAAAATTGATCATATCCTTCTCACATCAGGTCTTAGAAACTGAGATTCTGTTTGCCACTGTAGCACTACATCTGAGTAGCCATACTGTCATCCACATCATCATTATTCATTTGTCTGCAACACAACTGGGATGAATGACAGCAGCATCAGAGGAAAGGCTCCACCTAGGTCAGTAGGCTTGTGGCTATTGCACACAAAAGACAGTCCGTGCTCAAAAAGCTGGGTTTGTGCTTTGCAGACACTAACAAAATGATTGCAGATTCATAAATGGAGCTGTATTCTCTAAACTTCAGGCCAGATCCCCTAAGAACAGCACAGTGTAATGAATTAATGTACTCCATGGCTGAGACCATGCACATGATGCTTGGAAATATCGACTTGCAAAGCTGACACATCCCCAGTGCAGCTGCTATTGTGCTTCATCCACAATTACTTTCCTGAATGAGTTGAGGGGTGTTAAGAAAACAAAGCAAAACAGAAGCCATAAAATTTACTCTCCATAAGGTCCCCAAGAACTATCTCTGAGCAGAGAACCTTGTCCTCAGCTGAGAACATGGAAGGCAAAATGGGAATGGGGTGAAGGTGCTGTTTCAGGTCAGGAACACTGTTCTTGTAAATGTGCTTCGCCAGGTCATTATTCTTAGTTAAAGTATCTTATACTTTGCTGTTGATTAAGACTTGCTCTTCCCCCCCCCCCC
>VXAB01013493.1:44067-91850 GCA_013399175.1 Odontophorus gujanensis
CTTAAAAATATCATCTGCTCTATCAAATTGTTCACTGTGAGAGCCAGATGCCTTGATATTCTTTTGACTGTTATGTGTTTCCACCCACTTAAACATTATCATTTTTCCTTAATCAATGCAAGAACGTTTCCTAATCTTACTTTTGGCCTCTAAACAAAGACAAAGTTTGGATCAAACAATGGTGGATTTATCAATTGTTAGAGCCACGTAGTCAATACTTTTCAGAGGGAAGTTGTGATATCTGGAGACTTGCCAAGCACCACTCCCTGGGCAGGAGGAAGTTTGTAGACAATCTTTGAGGGGTGGAGTGCACATCTGTCTTTGCACAAAGGACAACTGGTGGATAGAGATTCAGTTCAATACTTTCATTTTGTAATCAGTAAAAAAATAGTCTGCTAGGGGGGACGTTATGACTCTTCCTGTGCCAAAGGTAGAACTCCCATTAGCTTTATTTGTATCAGAGCTTCACCTATGGTGTATCACGTGAATTACCTCTCAGTCCGTTGCTTCTGGCAAGCTGCTTAGACAAAAGAACCTTTCATTTAATATGTGTTCCTAACATAAAGTAATCAGTGACCAGCAGTGGGAGAATGAAAGCAGATGAGAAACTTTCCTACCAGGTAGATGTAAGAAGAGTCAGGGTTCTGCGGCAAAGAAAGAAATAACCTTACTGACTGGAGATACTGCTGATTCCTATATGACTTCGTTTCAACAGAGTAGGGAGAAGAAAAAGCAAAAAAAACCCTTTGACATGTTACTCAAACATGTCCTGCTTCAAGTTTAGCTGTGGTTCATGGTACTCTGATCCCCATTAGCTTTAGTACTGTAAAAGTAAAATGTTTTTAGCAGAGTCTGATGGAAGTTTTGCTTCAGTTAAGTTACACCAGAAGTCTAATGCATGCAATGCAAAAATCTGGCCAGGAGAGGAACTGAAGCTGCAAAAACATATCTGTGTCCCAGTTCTTCACTATCTGTGCATAATAATCTGATCACTGGAGGATGGAGATGTTCATATGACGAGGCATAGGAAGAGGAGGATATGATTTACTCTGTGGAATAGGGACATTCTCTGATACTAAATAGCTACCTCCACCTTTGTCCTATGTACCACCAAGGGAAAGACATCACTACCTGTAAAGGAGGTTAAAAGCAGAGATTGGGTAACCTTAACTTCAATTCCCAGAAAAATCTCAGAACTGTTTGCAATCAGATGGAAAAAAAGAGAGATAAATAGCTGACATTGATTTGTTAAGGACAAATTGCACCATACCAGTTCTATTTCTTGTTAAGTAGTAGGCCTTCTGAACAGGGAGGAGGAATCGCTGTCATGTGTCATGACTTGAGTAAAACTTTTGACACTGTCTAGATAGGCAGGCTAAGAAAATAGAATGAAATGAACTTGTCTAAGTAAGGGGACAAAACTGGCCAGAAAACTAGTCTGTAAATACAGATCTCTAAAGGATCTGTCTTAAAGCACTTTTCAGCATTGTCCTTTGTAAGGCAGAAAAATGTGCATGTGCTAGTAATGCAGATGCAAACCTCGGAGGTTGGACAGAAGGCAAGGAATTCAAAACAATCTTGACAAAGTGAAAAGAAATTACCTAGAAATAAGATGCAATTCAATAAGGAGAATTTTCAGTTAGGTGAGAGTGATTAACAGCACAAAAGAGTAACTGGGTAGGCAAGAGTTCTGCAAAAAAGGATGTGGGGCTTGTTGCAGATCAGAAGTTGAATAGGAGTCAGCAAGATCACACTGCTATGAAAAAGACAAATATCACAGTGGGATGGATGAAGAGAATTACTGTCTGTAGGACATTTGAAGTACTCTTCCACTCTACTTAGCATTAATAAAACCTCAGCTGGATGCCTTTGCCCAGCTTTTAGGAAACGAGTTTTGAGAAAGACATGGACTAATTGGAAAGAGTTTGGTATAGAGGTTTTGAAATTGGAGCTGTTTAATCTAGAGAAAAGAAAACCAAGGAATGAGAGAACAATCTTGAAGTGTTTTATGGAAGACTCCAAAAAGGAATTGGACAGTCAGTTTCTCATGTCTGTGGAGGACAGAACAAGGAACAATGGACTTCAAATGAAGAGAGATTTAAGCTAGGCATTAGGAAAAAAAAAACCCCAAAAAAAACCTTTTCAAGCTCTAAAAGTAGGTAAGTACTGAACTCTACCACTGGAAGTCTGTAAGACTCTGACAAACCACCCAGGTGTGGGTACAGAAGATGCTGCCTAAGGGCAGAGAGAAGAACTAGGGATCTTTGTAGTTCCCTACAAGCTGTACTCCCGGTGATGCTGTGCTTATTTAGATAGGCCTGCCTTTTTGCTGCCATATATGTTATCAGTGCATTCAAACAAAATTCATAACTTTTACACCCATATTAAAACCGTGTGTTCCAACATCTGGTTTTGTAATAGCTGCCATAATAAATTTTACCTTGTAGTTAAGAGATCACATACACTTCCCCTTCCCATACAAAGTAGCATTTTTTTTCATTAATATTTTCTGAGTTTCCATTTAGGTCTCTATCTTCTGAAACAAGCTCACTTCCTAACACCTGCAGATGCTTTCATTTTCCTGACAATTTGGAAGAAACACCATTGAAACCCATTTAGCTTTGGTATGACAACAGAAAAAAAGTTAGAGAGCTTCTTCTGCTTCTTTGTGAAGGCAGTTGCTCATTTTCTGAGGATAAATATACCAGTAATACCTTGGCAGGCAGCAGAGAGAAGATCCCTTATGTTTTCTAAGCCAAGGCAAGGCTGTTCTTTACAGAGCACTTTATAGCAGTTTTAATGATTGTCACATATAATGGTTGCATATGGCTGGAGGGTAACATTAACTTGACACGCGGGATGATACAAGCAGCCCTTTTATGTTTTATGGGTTGCCTGTCATGCCGTTGCTCTTATACAGTTCTTTGAACACAGTATATAAAGTACAGTTGCCAAAAGAAGCTATGTAGTCATTCCAAGAGAGCAAGGGGAAGGGCAGGAAGGAAATACCTGCCTCTTAGATACATCAGATAAAAATCACTTCATTAATAGTGTGTTCAAAGGCTAAAGGGGAAGGATGCTTGCAGCCAGCTATCTCTGAACTCTGAAAAAGGCAGCCCGCACAAATGCATCAGCAGGATTAGAAGTAATGATCCTCTACCAGCTCTACCAGCTCTCCAGACTATGGGTCTGCCCCGCTTCCAACTGCAGTTTCATACGGCGGTAAGTCAGTGTCCAGAGCTGATCCTGACGTGCATCCCTGTGGTGGAACAATTGAGGCCATTCTTCTCTTTTAGGTCCTGCAGACCTATCAGTGCTAAAGAGCTGCTCAGAAATATGAGAGCATTGAGTCCCACCAGCTGTTGGATGTTTAAAGTTTCACAATTTGCAGTGGGAGTACTCTGGCAGGGAATTTTTCTTTATTTTGTTGGCATACAGAGATATTGGGCCATCATCAGGCTGTTGTGGCTGTCTCACAGTCACCAGGACTGCCATGGGATCCAAGTCCCAGGCTGCTGACCTCCAGCCCTCACCTCCACCATCAGCTCCTCCTTGCTCCTCAACACCACTGTCTCCAGCCACTCCTTTCCTTGGCACTACAGCCTCTCATGAAGCTGAGGTTAAAAATAACCTTTTCTTTTGCTGAGTTATTTTCGACCTGGATCTGTTCCCCACTCTGGGTCACAATGCAGTTTCACAAATAGTTGTGCTGGGGTAAGCCAGCATGTTCATGGGTTGGAAACAAATGGCTAAAAGAAGGAGATGGTTCTGTGCCACGTCACATAGATATAGCATCCAAGGGGCCGCGTTCTGTCTTGCTAGTTCGTGATTTTGGGAAACTGAATGGCAGAACCTCCAGAGCTGACTGGGAGTTGACAAAGTGCCTTGTCACCAACTCTATCAGCTGCTTGGCTGCACGGGCTGCACAGCAAGCTGGTAACTGTGCCAGCTTACAGTAGGGTATCATGAACTTTAGAGAGTGTGTGTATAACCGATGCCCTCTATCAGCTGTTAGAAGCTGCAATGATGCATAAGTGTGTAAACTAAACAGTTTAGTTTAAGAGCACACTCACTTGACCCACAGACTGATGAAGTACAGGCTGAGGGCAGCAGTGCTTGCTCATCTGGATTTTTGGACTGCAGCACGGGCATTCACCTGAGTGTTCTTTTGGGTATTTGCTCGGGTGTTCTCAAGCACAGCTTCTAAACCAGCCCCAGTGGGAAGCAGGAGATTTTGAGATGGTGTTAATGGTAAGTAAGGGTCAGAAGGCATGGTGTAAAATAACTGAGGGACAGATAAAAATCAGCCATTCTCTGAGGCAATGCATACAGGTAGTCTGCCTGTGCCCTCAGCACTGACAGGAGTGCCCAAGCCAAGACCTATGGGACTGTGGAAGTGCCAGAGTCACCAAAAGTGGTGTAGCAGTGTTCTGAGGGGATAGCATCCCAAGACATGCACAAGGCCAGGCACTGTTATGAGCAACATGCATCATTCTGGAAAGAAGTTCCAGCTGCCAGGCACGTTCTTTACCCCATCCCATTTCATTCCCCTGCAGAGAAATGAAATGCCATCCATAACTTCAAGGCAAATCACCAAACTTCCATGGAAAAAAAAAAAAAAAAAAGACAACCAACTATGAAGAACGGGATTTAAACAGAAGCCAGGACTTAGAACTGTATTTTGGATGAGGCCTTATGGAACATGGAAATGGCAGCATTGAAAATGGATCTTGCAAGTTCCTCACCTTTCTGACTGCATGATGGCTACTGAGGAAGGAGTAAATGTATACAATTTTTTATTACGTATTTTGAAGTAGAATTTTAAGTGGTAAAATTTTCTTGCAAATTGTATTGCCAGGTGCTTGTAAGGAAGCCCCGTGTGAGCCCTTAAGTAGGATTTGGATGCCAAGGAGGTAGCACTCAGGCAGGGCTCAGAAGCCCACAAAACACATCACCCCAGGTCCCACTGTGTGGGGGTGCCAGCAAGGAGCTCGCAGCATGCTCATCCTTGCTCCTGGCTCCTTTTGCTCCAGAAGCCACCAGGACTTGGTGATCAACACAACGGCAGTTGACACAGTGGGGACCATATTGCTCATCTTTCCCTTTTGCAGAATGAGTGTGTTCTGTGGAGTATTTTCTGCTCTGAATCAGGATGTTTGGGACTTCAGATCAAATGTTCTTACTGAGTCAGTCAGCCCATCTCCATGCCAGGAAATGAAGCCATCTGATGTCCTGAGGTGAAGCTACTGGAGGGTGGATGAGTCCAGAACAACTTGAAATCTGTTTTCTAAATAAATCCTTCATGTTTTGGTGTTTTTGAACAGCATGGGTAGAATCTCTCCTCTCTACCACAGTCAGCACTGCCTTCATTTTATTTTAGAGGTATACTGGGGAGGATAAATACAGGATCTGCTACGTACAGGTATAGTTTTACAAACTTCTATCTTTCTAAGGTAGTTGGCTAAAAATTCTGTATGCTGTCCGAAGACCATAGAGTACAGCACCTAATGCTGGCAGTGCACAAGCTATGATCCTATCTGTAGACCTTGTGTACTGCAGTACTGGAAATAAAGATCCTGGCGTCCGAGAAGCATGTACCATTTGTTCCACTCTAAGGACAAACTGCCATTGGTAATGGCATTAACTTCAAATAAATGACAATTTCAGTTAGATAAACTCTCCTAAAATTGCGTTTATTTTGTGCAGTCGATATGTCTTTATCCTCCCTTCTTCTGGGGAATGACGAAAGTCCAAAAGTTAGAAATCTCTCCTCTAAGCTTTGTAGACATTTCTGCCACCTTGAAGATCAGTTCTGGGCAGAGTATCTCCATAAGAAAGGTAAGAGCATGAGACCTGTTGGAAGGGCCAATTTGTGCCTCCCAGGACTACGCACTGGAGTGCTATACAGAACTTGCAGAAACCACACCATCTCCAAATGAACAGATGTAAGCAGAAGAAGATTCACAGGACGGTGTGTACAGATGTGAGGTATCAGCAAATTTTTGTACCTTGACGGATACAGAGGTGTCTCTACAGTGGATAGAAGGAGTTTGTCTTTATGCAGTTTCTAAGCTGTTTCCGGACAGGCTGGGTCAGTCTGCACTGGGAACAGAAAGACTACTGGGGCTGTTGCCATTAAGTATTCTATTTAGGAGTAAACCATCATTTGGTACTTCTCATTCAACTGCAGCCATTGAAAACTTCAGTCTGTCATCTAGCCTCCCAGTCACTGCCCAGCTGGACTTACTTTTCTTTACTGACCACAGAAGAACTCAGCATGATCCTCTCCATCTGGAGATCAAATCTGATTGCTGCTGTGTCCTGTTCCCTCTTCTCAGCTGGACTGCTGACTCCAGTTTCCATTTCCACCAGTTTTGCACCCACCAGAACCTCACATAAGCCTGCCCTGCTCAGAAACCTGGAAAGTTACTAAAGGAGTCAGAAAACAGTGCATAGCTGTCTGCTGGCTTTGTGTGCTAAGTTGCAGAGCTGGTCCTGTGACATTACAACTCCATGAGAATGCCATATCCATATGTAAGAGCAGTGTGGTCACATGCTTACAGATTTACAGAGTCTTGGATAATTTTGGAGCAATATGGGCAATTTAAAGAAGCAGGATGTAGATCCCCCATCGTGTGGAGCTGCTTGGAATCTGATAGGGAACTGAGCCAATTGCTCAGGGCTGAAGTCTCGACCCAGGTGTCAGCTGGTTTGTATAAGGGCTCGAAGAGCAGTAGGTCTGCATGTATGACTTGTGCTGACCCAGAAACTGAAAGAGCTGTGTTCAAAGCAGTGTATGTGCTTCTTGTGATACCAATACTCTAAGACTAAGAGGTCCAGGTAAGCACCAAGGAAGCAACCAACCTGCTACCTGGCCGGTCTGCGCTGCCAAAGCAGAACCTGCAGAGGGCCGGGACGAGGGGCATGGATAATGCAGCCAGGTCAACACCCCACTGCATGCACAGCCTGTAGGGTTGTGTTTGACACTGTTCTGTTGTGTTCTCCAACCACCTTCGACTTGGGAAACGGGATTTATGGACTCTATTGTAAAGGGCTTGGAAGAGGAAGACCTGTGTCTTTTTTTTTTGCCTCAGAGCTTTACACTCTTTCTTATCCCTAGAAGTTTTGCCAGAACAGAGAACAAATTTCACCATAAAAACATGAGGCAGCTGTGTAAAAGAAGGAGAAGCATTTTTCCAAAAAGAAAGCTCAGATGTTTCTGCCCAAGGCAACTCAGGATCAAAAGAAGGACCCGCTGATTTCCCAAATTAAAGCATTTTCAAATGAGAGTCCCTTACCCTCTGGAGTCTTTTAGAAAATGTTTTGCAGATGGCACATCTCTGTACCGTGTGACTTCTTCCAGACACAGTGAGCATTCAACACATCCGTGGTTCAGAGGCATTACAGCTGGAAATTTACGCTCCGACCCAGAAAAAGAACATAATACGGAGAGTACCTCCTAGGTAAATAGCAGCAGTTTCCTTACAAAACGATCAAAGGAAATGCTAACAAAACCCAGCCACCCACACAATGCCAAGTACCCGTTTATCAACTACCTGCAATTATTTACATTAGAAGGCATTAGAAGGCCCCGGGGAGGTACACGGTGCTGGAGGGGACTTGTGGGCAAACACACGTGGTGGTGCGGGGCCATGAGAGAAGCCCAGCACACCAACCTCGTGGGCATCGAGGCTGACCTGGGGATGCTGCCCAAGGAAAAATGTTCCCAGTGTGCTGCTCCACTGAGATCCACAGAAAAGCACGTGGGCTTGGCAAAGCATGCAGAAAAGCACACCTTTCTCAAATGCAGGCAAAATCAGAGCTACAGCTTCCAGATGTATCTCAGCGCGCCCAGAAATGATTACTGAAATGAAAATCGTATTTCACTCATGGGCTCTATGTCCTGTCCTTGTCAGTCGTGTTCACACCGTGATTTACGTACACAGCTTTTGCTCAGTTTAATAAGAGAAAGCTGTGCACATGAAAAGATGAGATACATTTTCCACTTGGGATATTCGATGGCTCTGTCATTCTATGATGCACAGTTCTTGGGATTATGCATGACCCAATCTTGTGAAATGCAAAACTAAATTTATTGTTTTAGTTAAGACTTCTTAAATGCTATTACACTGCCTTTATCTTAACAAAAATCTCACGAAAAAGCACCTGCAGATGTTGTACATGCTACGTGGATACCAGTCACACACTGCACCACAGCTCTTCCTTGCACAGGCTGCTGCCCTTTTCCATTGTGTGCTTCTGCAACACAAGGTCACGGCTGGAGGGCAACGTGACACGCGGCCATGTGTGGCATGGGGAGCTCTGCAGGAACAGGGGCTGCTGCATTTGGCAAAGGATGTGGTTTTGTTGCAGCAAGAAAAACCTTATCGATGTGCTAGCATGTGTGGCAGCAGAGCTATATAGAAAAATCATTCTGCAGTCTCCTGAGGGGGAAAATCCATTACAGGTGGGTTAGGCAGAAATATCTGAACAACACGTCATTCAGTGACAGAAAAGAAATACGTACACATGCAAAAAAAAGCCAACCAGCAATGCAGTCTCAGTGCACAGGATCAGTAAGAACCCGATTCCGAGTTAATCCAAGATGCTGCTGGTTCAGTGGGTTCTGCTGGAGTCAGAGAGGAGCTGTACCTGGGTAAGCCAGAAATAACACATTGGCAGAAAATTCTTTTCCCCACTGTTAAAGTGTTTGTTGACAGACGTTATGTGGAACTGGATATAAGTGTTGCCTGTACACGAATGCTCTGACCAAAAATTGCAACATACAGCCTTTCAGAAGATTATACGAAGAAAATAAACGTGGGCAGTGAGAACAAACCCATCTCTGAGCTCCACCATTCGCCACGTTTCAGGGGAGATTTACAGTAAGAAAATTTACAACCGGAGGCTTAATGGCTCTGCTCTCACAGACTCAGTCTTAACTGAGAATAACATAAGCTCTAGAAAAACAGTTTTAAGTAGCACGCCAAAATGATTATCAGTCTGGATGCCCCACTGGACAGGAGGCAGTTGCAGAGATTTATAGACTAATTCTACACGCTGTACTTTTTTTAATTTAAACTACAGCTACTCATGAAAAGGAAGTGTTTCTGCAAAAGAGACGGTAACTTGAGATTATATTAAAACAAAAAGCAATTCATGCAGATAAATAACTCTGAAAAATGACCTGGGGGTTGTAACTGTGCACAATTGTTCTTATAGGAGCTTGCAGTTGGAAGGCGGCTGGCTGAACCTGTTCCTCCTGATTGCAAATCTCAGGCCAACACAGGGGCAGGGTTGTCCAATGTCCATGCTGGAAGGGGACGGCAGCAGCACCCTCACCCTGCTTGTGTGTCATGCTGCTGGAGCAGCAGCACCAACATCCTCGAGTGATCAAACATTGTTTTCTTATCTCAGGCAAGGGGAAAAGTGCAGAGCTCAGGAAAGCCAGAAATTCCAGTTGCAGAGGTGCAGTAACTCTACAGCAGAGGGGAAATGGGCTGGTCTCATTTCGCAGATCACTAATTCTGCTGAGTTTGCTATCTCAATGGACAAAATGCAGTGGAAGGACAGGAGAAACCAAGACAATGCATCACTTCTCCTATTTTGCTTCTGTATTTTCATCCTTAACATCTTATCTAGCATGTGAAGAGCAGAAAATTGTCCTTTTTGCTCAATTTTTAAGGTCAAGTGAACCCATCTTCCATGACATCATAGACATCTGATTTCCAGAGAGTTACTTCTTCCACTCAAGGTGGGCTCAAGCTCACCTGCAGCATTATGCTGTTCCATGAATTTCCACTTTTTGTTTATATACAGCAATCCTGTGGGATCAGTCCTGAAATCAAGTACGTGAACCTGCTTTCCTATGATATCTGCGCTGATCAGAAATCACTCTCTGATTAACACATCTTTGTTTATCATTGTCAATGCCAACACCACCTGCCATTCAGGGACACCTTGTTAAAGAGCTTAAAGCCATTGGGGACTGTTAAGTAACCACAGTAAATGTGATCTTTTTCAGTCACCCATGCTCAGTGCCAAAGCTGAGTTGAGCCATTTGCTGTTTCCATACACCTGTGGTTTAGACTCAAACTCGCAGGTCCCATCCCAGCAGTCTCATTGAAAATCATCCCCGGTTTTATTTCTAGCACTGAAATAAAATATACTCCAAAAGCTGCCTGTATTTTAATTTTGGAGCTGATTATCATCCTTCTTACTCAGAGTGAAGCTGGACATTCCCAGCCTGTGTTTATGATCAGGGACACAGCAGAATTATGTATATAAATGGAGTTTTATTGATTGTTGAACATCTGTTGGCACTTAAATACGTGGACACATAAACATGAACATACGCTTTGCAATTTTGCATTTTCTCATGTTCATAAAATTATAATTTATAATCAAGCGCACTGTGTTACGTTTTCTTTATCGCCTTCATAAAGATAAAGTAAGCAGGGCTTTGGATTACAAGTCCAGTGCAAGATTGCAAAGACTTGGGGTTTCATGATTTATGGAAGAAAAATGTCATTATTTTTCCCTCACATCTGACACCATCTAATTGCTTTTGGTCTGCCATGGTAGAGTAGATGTGCCAAACGGCGACTGTTGTGAACACAGTTGGAAGTGTGGTGAAACATTACTTTCTTGAGACACATCTTTTGCTGAAGGTGGTGAGCAAACGACCATATATAAATTGTATAAATTCCTGATCACACAGTCCAGACCCGTCTCCCCCAACACTAATACAGACCACATGCCCCTGCATTGCCTTTCGATGACAACGCTGAGAAATTCCCATCGCCTTCTCTCTCGCCCCTTCTCCTTCCTGCTCCCCCTTTTCTGCAGTGGCTGTCTGCCTTGATGTGGGATAGAAGGCTGCAAATTGAATGCTGCAGACCAGGACGAAGGGGTCAAACCCATCGCTGGGTGTAGATATTGGGGCTGTGCCACTGTGCGGCCTCACTAGAGGGCAGCCGACAAAACCTCTGGCAACGATCCCGCAGGAGCTGCACGGCTCCTGGTGTTCTCTGGAGTGTGGTGGGTGCGCAGTTTGGCCGGGATATTGCTGCTTTCCTACCCTTGCTTCTTTTCCTTTTTCACCTAAGAAAATATCATAATTACAACAAAATATATATATCCCGCCAAGTAGCGCATTCTGACTTATTTGCCATAAAATTGCTTATTTATTAGTTAGTAAGATTCAACAGCATCACTATATTTCCTTCCTTCNAATGAATTGTAATTTGAAGTGCCCCTGGTCCTCCCCTCTCTGGTTTTGCAAACACTCACAGGTACCTGTCCTATCCTGCAGCCCGAGCAAAAAGTATGCTATATGCCTTCCAAAGAAGCACAGGATCCCAAGAGCGTCCAAGATAAATACATTCTTTGAATTCCATTCATCATGTAGTTTTCATTAGGCCAAAAATTCGCTTACAAAATGATGTGTGATTCTGAGCTGAGATGCTTTTCCTATCCCCACAGAAATGTCTTTATTTCCATCATCATTTATGATGAAAAAATAACGCATGTGTTTTCTGCAGTCTCCACTTACCAAGAACAATGTCTATCGAAAATAGTCCTTTGAAAACATAAACTGCTTCAGAAATAAAATCCACTTGATGTCTATAAAGCTCATTCTTCTGGCTGAGGCTGCTAAGCACTGCTCAGCTCTGGCCTCCCCTAAGGCGACCAAATGTATCTGGACTCACCGTAATGTCCTCATCTCAATCTTCATATGTTATATATTCAAAATGTGTTTTCCCCAAAGGAAAAACGGATATGCAAAAAACACTATGCTGGAATCTGATCGGGTAGGAGTCATCGGTTGATGGACTCTTGTTGATGAAATAGAATTTATTGTAGAAGTTTCCATTTCACATCAACACAGTAAAGAGTATTTGTTTTCCGGTATCAATTAACGCAGCAGAGTGAGCAATTAAACACAATTTTTCTCCTTTTTGTGCTTGTGTAACAGCTGCAGCTTCACCAGATACATTCATTATCAAAATGTAGTTCGCGCTTCTTTGTTCATGAGCCTGGAAACCTGAGCCTGGCTTTGTTTCTTAATCCACTGAGAGTGCTTGGCCCTTCTAGTTACACACGTGTGTGTTGCACACACAGTTCCCACCTGGCTGATTTTTTTCTGTGACTACCAAGGCCTGTAATGCTGGCTCTGTTCCTGGGCCAGGTGAGTCTGTCTCATCCACAGAGAGAAGATGCAAACGAAACAGCAGTTTTTGGAGAAAAACTGGTAATATATAATCAGATTGCTCGTAAAACATTACATTTTTTCCCTCCTTCTCTTGATCCCATAGATTTTTCTCAATCTGCCACTCTCAGAACGAAAAGATATATGGTCTGGGAGAGGGGTTTAATTGAATTCTTACCCACTGCTTTTATAAAAAGTAATTGGTTGCACATGTGGTGTCTGGTTTTTGGGGGTGCGGTCGGTTTCTTATCTGATCCACCTGCAGGTCTCCTGGGTAGGAACCTGGCAGTGAGCAGCAAAACGTCGCTGCTGCCTCGTGTCAGGTCACACCCGCTCCAAGGCAGAGGGAAAGCCAGTTTTTTTGTGAAATTCACAGTGTAATGGGTTTGAGCAGTGTGTTTAAAGGATCTTGTAGACTTGAGATCAATAACTTGCTGATGCTTTTCCCATATTTCAATTTACATTTGCTGCAGTGCCCTTTGGTACAGGTGAAACTACATCATGTTTACTAGAAAGTAGAATGCAAGGAATTGCTGTTTTGTATATACTCAAAATGTCAGAGGCAGACACTGGTGATAGGACAGTAAAGGTTGAACCTTCCCACCAATATCTGGTTACGTGCTGTTGCTGTGTGACAGATGGCAACAGAGAGGCAGTCTGACAGAATGGCGGCTGCCATGGAAGTGTGTGTGAAGCAAAAGGGTGGAAATGAATTCCTCCATGCAGAAGAAATTGCACCAACTGACATTCATTGACACTTGCTGAATGTTTATGGAGACCAAACAGTGGATGCGAGCACAGTGAGGCAGTGGATGGTGTTTTTCAGCAGTGGCAACAGCAACATGAAAGATAATTCATGTTCCAGATGGATGGATGGCTTGCAGATTTTTACCAGTATGTCATGCAGGCTCTTGTTGATTGCTGGTGAAAATGCATAACGGACAGTGATGACTATGTTGAAAAATAGTGTTTTGTAGCTGTATGTTTGCTCTATCAGTGTTATTGTGTTCTTTGTATCTGTCTTAGTTTCCATGGAAATAAACAGGAGACTTTACTTTCAGAGCAACCTACTTAGTTGCCTTCCTTCTTAAAACAACAACGTTACAAAGTCAGGGGCATTCTCACAAACACTGCTGCAGGGTGGCAGAGCTGGGCTGCTCCAGGACAACTTTTCTCAGGCCTGCATCCCCAGTGAGGGACGTGCCCCCACACCTGGGGGACAGCCACCTCTGCTGCACCTGCAGCTTTGATGCTCAGGGGCTGACACTCACCCTCAGCCTGTTGATATAGGGACCAAACACATCTGCTGTAGCACACAGATTCAGAGTCCCAAATGATTAGGAAGAGCTTCTACCTGTGTGTTCCCTGAGAACAAGGCAGTGGCTGAAATTCAAACCCAGGCCCAGAAGATCTGGCTGCCCAGCTGCACACCTGGGGACACTTGTGCTGCACTCAGCTATTGGTCAGCCCCGTCCTGCTGCCATCCACGTGTTCCTCAGTGCAGAGTGCATGCTGCTCTTTATTCAAACCATATGGACCCGCTTGGTATTTTTGTTAACATTTCATATGTCTGAGGCCACCATAAATGTCTGCTGCGCATCTCTGCATACTTCAGCTTCCAAAAGCTATTTTCTCCAACATTTCAGCTGAGCACAAAATGCGTTATTAATTAGACGTGGGTTGGCTTGTGCAGTAAGATGCATTCTTCCTGTGCATTCATTTCTTCAGTGTCTGTTGTGAAACAGTCATACACGTAGTGGTACCTTACCCACAAACTGTCTGAAGTGTGGGCCTTTAGAATCACAGAATCATAGAATCACAGAACCACAAAAGTTGGAAAAGACCACTAAGATCATCCAGTCCAATACCAGCCCGTCCCCACTATGACCACAAACAATGGCCTTCAGTGTCACATCCACACGGTTTTTGTCCACTCCTGCAGGGACTGTGACTCCACCACCTCCTTGGGCAGCCTTTTTCAGTGCATCACCACTACTTCTGAGAATATATTTCTCCTCATATCCAGCCTGAACATCTCCTCGTGCTACTTGAAGCCATTACCTCTTGCCCTGTCACTGTTACCTGGGAGAAGAGGCCGACCCTCACCTTCCCACAACCTCCTTTCAGGCAGTTGTAGAGAGAAGTGAGATCTCCCCTGAGCCTCCTCATCTCCAGACTAAGCAACCTCAGTTCCCTCAACTGCTCCCCATAAGACATGTTCTCCAGATCCTTCACAGCTTCTTTGCCCTTCTCTGGACACAGTCCAGGGCCTGAATGTCTTTCTTGTAGTGAAGGGCCCAAACCTGAATTTAGCACATGAGGTGCAGCCTCTTCTCTGAGAGCTGAGGTATGCAGCAGAGCCTTCAGTGACAGGGCCAACTCAGTCTTCTTCTTGCCAGAATCCCTGCTCACCCACTTAGGATTTAGGGAAGGAGAGTGTCACTCACCTCACTCAGTTGAACAGATGATGCAGTGAGGCCACTGGTAGACACAGGACACTGGGAGCAAAGAAGTGAAAAGTTTGGCCAAGAGATTTCTAGAAGTCTGCTAGTGTAGATCAATGTGGAAATCATCCTGTGCCATGTCTTCATCATCACAGGGCACTTAACTATACCTCCCGCATGAGCAGAACTGCTGCCATAAATGTTGCGTATAACAAAACAAATGTTTTTCACTGCTGCGTAATTCAAAGCTACGCCAGATTATTGTTTGTTTATTAGCACTAGTTTAATGTCACTTGGTTGTGGTGCTGTGCCTCTGATGCCATGCAGCAATCTAGGTCTAGTGAGCTGCTCGCTCAGTGCCAAGTGGGGAGAGTCCTAAGAGAGGAGGACAAGAATTGCACTTAAGCTGGGTGGGGGCCTTTCTTCAGTGTGGCAGAACAGCCACTGGGCAGAGACTGCCCTTTAATACTAGTGCCCACATTGAGTGTGAGTGGTCTCTGTGCCCATGCCTACCAGCCCCAAAGCTGGTGAACAACATCAGATGGGCTTGGCTGATGTGATATTTTGTCACTGTACAGCACATTAAGTCCCAGCATGAGAATAGGTGGAGTCAGGTACTGACAGCAAGAAAGAACCAGCAGCTCTGCCAAGAAACCAGTGCCTATAAGCAGATCCCACCTGCCTGGGAAAGCAGACAAACCAACCCTGGGTGAAGCCAGGCATGTAGGCAGCCCACAGCACTGAGACTACAGTGGTTTTGTATACCATACAGGAAACAAAGCTTTGCATACCTACACTTCACCAGAGTGTTTCAGGTTTATTTTTGTCTTCAGAGCTAAACCCCAAGATAAGAAGCCAGTGGCTTTGTGTGCTCTGGAGCACGTAGCTGTATAGTAATGCTCGATTAAAACCTACAAACACTTCAGTGACACCAGCCACTAAATAATGCAACAGCTCACAAAGCATTATCTGAAATGGCCCTGATTTGCAGCAGGGAAGAAATGAGGACGCTGATAACTTTTAATGTGGTCAAGGCAAATACCTGGAAGTGAGGCAGCAATAGACTCAGGTTAGATAGACACTTGATACAGAAAACAGACAAACAGACCTGTTAGGACTTTTAGCTTTTCAGGAGAGGTTGTAATAAAGGAACAGAAAATTGAACAAATACTTTTTTAGTCCATTGTTTTCAAGTCATTGCTCCTAGGGTTTCCCCACCTGCTGTATGGCAATAAAGATGCCACCACCTGAAATACTTATTTTTGGAGATGACAGATTTTTCTGGTTTTTGTTTTGTACATCTCTGTTGCGCTTGCAAAGCAATCTAAAGGAAGTCACCAGCTGGAGGAAAAAATCCTCTGGGTACCATACACAGAAGGAGCCTGAGACCATTCACAAGATTCAGCATTGTATTAGAAGCATTTCTATAGGTAAGACAGTCAAAGGTTCCATAGAAGTCAAAGGTGCATGGAAAAAAAAAAACAAAAACCACATATGTTTGATTTTTCTAGTTCACAGGAAGCAAGAGCTAAGTCCAGCCTGGAGCCTGCTGCAGCCCTGATCAGCTCTGTTGTTTCTGTGTGCCCATCACATGCACCCTTGCTAAACCTTCCTGGACTGGGGTGGTTGCTAACACAACTCTGTTCTGCTATGAACATTAGATAGCACTTTGATCTACAGTCTGTTTCTTCCCTCTCTTTTAAAGTAATTTCAGGCTTGCTATTTCTTTCCAACTTTATTTCTCAGTTTCAGCCACCTACTTGTGGAAACCACTGCCCTAAAAAAGGAAATGCCATCGTGTTTCACTGCCTAGTCTCCATGTCAGTAGCACTGTCCAAGTTTTTCTAGTAAAAGTAACAAAAGATTGCAGGATTCTTAGGAGTCATAAAAGCAAAGAGTAGTCTTTTCTCAGAGCCCAAAATAATGTAATTCATTTTTCACATGCTTTTCTTTTCTCCTGGGGCAGCAGCATGCCCATTTCCCTGCTGCATTTACGTGATAACATTGGCAGCTCCAGCATTCTGCAGAGCCCAAACCTGCAATTAAGAGATTTATTCCAGGTTAGAAGAGAAGAACAGAGCTTCCAAGTATAGAGTCTACCTGAGAGTCTTTTGGTTGGCGTGACCAAGGGAGGTTGGGTAGGGCTGATGCCAAGTGATAGAAATCATGGGACCTGAGTCCAACATCCAGCACTGCCAGCAGACCTGGAATTACTGTGCACTGATCCATCATACACAGAGGGATGCAGTATCTGAATGGGTCTCAAAAGGATGAAATAGGCTTGGGAAGCCATAAGCTGTTCAACATCTAACTACCACAACATCACAGTTTAATTACATTTCTGTATCTGCAAGAAATATAAATGCTGCTATTGCTGTGCTGTCAACACTACTCCTTCTCAAGCAAATATGCTGCTTTATGGAAATGATAGCTCTGCTAAAAACAGAGAATAGGTTAGTGAAGTAGGAAAAAGGAATGATAGGATAAGAGAAGAAAAGTTTTATGCATCTTTAGCAAAATCTAGAGCCCCTAGATTAGCTTAGAGCCCCTTAGCAGCTAAGTGTGAAAAAATAAGGTGAACCACGAGGGATTGCTCTTTTAACATTACCTTGCAGCTAAGTACATATTTATCAGTGTACAAACTGAGATATATATAAGCATAAGACATTCCCATTCTGAACTGAGAGCATTCTACTTTAATTCTGCATGAGTCTGGATTACTCCACAGGTTTAGGGGTAAAGAACAGCAAGAGCAGAGCCTGAGCACAACTCAGCGACAGGTAGCATGTACAGAGGTGGTTAATGATGCATGTGAGTGTAGTTAGAGCCTGCAGAGAGAAAATGAAGAAAAAAAAGAAACAGGATACAATCAGAAAGAGGATCATGGAATCTGTAGAGAAGTGGAAATACACAATGTCCATGGACTACTTCCTAGTAAGAAATAGTTTCATGAAAACTGTCATTGTGGACAATTTGCAAACAGAGGAGGTGAAAAATCTTGGCCAACTTACTCACCGAGCTTAAAATTAGAAAAGGATTTGGGGGAGTTTTCCAGCTCCTTATAACCAGTTATACTCAACCTAATAAAAGTTGCAGTGTGCTGACAGAGTGAAGACAAGGTGCCCAGAGACGTGACTCACACTGGAGATATGTTGGGATGTTTATCTCAACTAACAACTTTGAGGGCATCCCTTTAGTGCCAAAAAATGATATTTCTTCCCATAACAATGGAATGTGACATCCCACAAGTTGGACTGTTAATTGCAGTTGTGTACTTCTTGATGACTGATTATGGCACTACAAAAATTTTCTAGATGCACATATCAAGAAAAAAAGGAATCCTGCCTAATGATCTCAGTTCTTTAAAGCCTGCCAGGAGAGCTGGATGCCTCAGGATGCTTCAAACAGCACTGATTCAGTAGCGGCACATAAAATCCATCTGTCCAGAGAGTCAATAACACAAATTTGTCATTCAAGCCTGGCTTTTTGATGATCATATTCCAAAAGCCATTGCTAGACTAATATTTAATAGATAGTCTTATCTGGCAGCAGTGTTACGACAGATTTTCTAGGCAGATGTTGAGCCAATTGCTAACCACAAGATTTGATCTCCTATTCTGTTGATGTTGTTCCCTTTTATTTTTCCCAGTGTTGCCTCTCCTTATTATACCTGCACATGAAGAATCGTATGTATTAACATTCCAAAAAGAGGTATTAAGCATCTCCAATTACTAGATTAGTATATGCAAACAGAGTAATTGCATTCAGATTCTTAATTGCTCTCTCTCAAAAAAAAAAAAAAAACAAGTCCTCCATTCCTGCAGAAGGCAAAACAAAATAAAACAGATTCTAGACAAAGAAAAGAAAAAGGGATTTGGAGGCTGATACCTCTCCTTTCTGTCTTGCTCCTGTAATGTGTATTGTGAGGAATATGAGTATGCTGGCAGATGGTACAGAAGCAA
This sequence comes from Odontophorus gujanensis, assembly GCA_013399175.1. Taxonomy (NCBI): domain Eukaryota; kingdom Metazoa; phylum Chordata; class Aves; order Galliformes; family Odontophoridae; genus Odontophorus; species Odontophorus gujanensis. The sequence continues at coordinate 62,685 of VXAB01013493.1, forward strand.
AGCATATTAAATGTCATTAGCACTCATGAGTAACGATGATTTAGAGATACAGTGTGTGGCATGGCTTAATTCCTGCCTGAGTGAGGAGCTACTGCAGCTCTGACCCGGGATGGAGCAGGACAGAGAAGCTCATGCTCAGGATTTTCTGCTGAGTTGACACTTTCACATGCAGATGGTTGGGGTTGGAGATGGATAACCCAAGGTGGCTGGGCCTAATGTTGGCAATGCTGTTTCTCTGCTGTCTTTGTTATTCCAAACATTCTTCATTATTCCAAGCATTTGGACTTGACAGTTTTCATATTCTGTCCAGGTCATTACACAGCTGGTGAAATAAGGCGTTTATAGCATTAGTGATGGAAGTATCAATGGCCTCCAGGAGGGACATGTCACTTTGAGAAGCATTGAAAAGAGACTGTGCAGTCAGGTTCTAAAATTTAATATTCAAATTGAATCTTGTTTTACCAGCACAAAGATCTCAACCATGAGAATAGCTGCACTCACAGAGCCATGTCCAGTGAGGGGAGGCTCTGCTGTGATACGGGGGATTAAGTCCATAGGAACTCTGCAGATGAACAAAGGAGAGCACCTCTGTTTTCTTTCAAATCCCACTGTGGTTGTGTATATCCAAGCTTTGCATTAAGAACTGTTTGCATACCTGCTTAATTTGGAGAAAGAGCGGTCTTCAAAACATGTGCCCTCAGGCTCTACTGTCTTTGTCATGCAAGAGAGCCAGCTCTGCCTTTTCCTACCTATGTAAGTCATGAATAGATATTATATATATTTTTTTCCCTTCTTTGCATATTCATATGTTTGTTCAGGGATTACTTTTGCAGGTAACGGATGTACTGGTGTTAGGGTTCTTAAATAGAAAAATAAAATCATTTGCTATCTGCGTCTTCCTGATACAGTCAGATATGAAAGGTTTTCTTTCAGTCACTGAAGGAGAAAGTTTTTCTCTGCTTGTCTTCTACATTACTGTCTCTTGAATAATTGAATGCCTTCTGGGGAAAAGAAGCAGAGCATTTTCGTGTACATGCCTTCTGGAGGCAAGATGCAGAGTTTGATGCTCTGAAATTCCTTTTAGGTCTGCACGACAAAGGGCTGATCCTCCCAATTAATTAATTCCTAGTAACAAATAGTAGCTCCTTGGGCATAGCTTTTATTGAACTAAAGCAATGTTTTATTTTGCTTTTTAGAGGAAGCGCAGAAACCACCTATGAAGAAACACCTAAGACTCTGATAGAAGATTTTAAAAGATATGAATAACTTAAGGATTACAGTAATTGATGTACCTCCTATTCTTTCAAGTCAGGGGTGTGTTCAGTGGGTTTGGCTGTTGAACGAGAATACGTGTGAATTAGCTATTCATTTCTGTATCTAGATCTTTGCAAATAGTAACACATTTATGGAAAGCAGCCTTCTCCCATTTTCTAATTGCTAAGCTTGGGGGCAGAGGTTGCTTCTGCAGATTACACTGATAGCTTTTAAATGGTGGTATCAGCTTGCCTATCCAACAGCAAAATTACAGCTGAAATTTCAGAACAGAATTAAAAACGTTTTCTTCTTGGCTTGCACTCTGCTAGTTCTGCAGTACCAGACATGAAAACATCTTTTTTTAAAGGCATAGGAAGCAAGACCTCTGGCCCACAAAGAAGATAATTTAATTCAAATATACAGGGTAAGAACAGAAAGATCAAGTGAAGGGGAGGTTGTTGCAGGTAGTGCCAAAGGCACACCAAGTGAAACCTAAATGGAAGGAAGACATTTGAAGAGAGTTCTGAAAGCAAAGAAGGAATTAGCTTAATGATGGGGTAGCTGATCCAAGTGCAGAATGCTGCTTGAGTATAGGGAGGACATGAGGAACAGAGAGAAGAGACAAGGAAAGCATTAGGAGAGAATTAGGCGAACTCTATACCTCATCACCATTAAAAGAGATTTGTTAGTATAACTTATGCCAGTAAAGAGCATGTGCTGGCAATTCGTTTTCTTTGCAAATACACCAGTTCAGAGGGTTTGGACAAACAGCTTCAGTCAGGCACACAGATGACTATATCTTCAAGACCTTCTTGTCAAAATAAGAAGATCACAAAAAATAAAACAACAACAAAACAAGCAATCTTACAGTGTTAATGACCCATGAATGGTCATGTGCAAACCTGGAAGTTATCCCAGAAGGCAGTGCAATGGGCAGTAGATACCTTTCACTAGCTAGAAGATTTCCATACAGAAGTGTAAAAGCAGCCAAAGGATGATGCAGTCTTGAAAAGACACAGCATTTATTAGAACCCAACCTGAACGATTGTCAGAGTGGCAACAGAGAAAGAGAAGTAAGCAGTGAAATCTATGACCCAAACCTTTGTGTGCATTATGTTCATGCTGTCATCAGAGAAATACAGGATCAGATGATTTAATTATGTTGGAAAAAAAAAATTAATTCTGAAGACAACGGATTTTTAGGTTAAAAATGTGTATACACTGAAAGAAGGCCACAGGCTCTTCTGTTTGAAGAACGTATGACAATTTCAGCCCAACTTCATTTGCAAAACTTTCACACTGGATGTGGTGCTTTGTTTAGTTTTTAGTGTTCTCTAATCTCTCACATTTATTCCCTCCCTCACAACATTAATTCTTTTCAGCTCTCCTGTTTCTTCATCTTATCAATAAAGTAACATTGATTACTTCACCTAGCTTCTGCTGATATCTGGAATAATGCAATCTATTTGCACAATGACAACAAATAATAACTAATAATCCTGGCCAAGCACAATGACAACAAATAATAACTAATAATCCTGGCCAATTGTGTGCAATGGGTTGTGTATATCTGCATTACTCTTTTGTCTGCTAGCACTGATCAAGAACTGCCACAGTCAGCAGAGCTCAGGAATCAGCATCATAGAATAAGGCATCAGACCTGTTTGGGGCTAGATACTGTAGTGACCTAAATTCAAACGCTAATCCCTGTCTCAAGGAGTTTGTGCTATAGATTAAATCCATGACAGGGATTGTAGAAGGGGAGATTATGACTTATCTTTGCGAAGCCACTTCTCTACTTTACAAATGAGCCTTTCCAGAAAGCTATCATCAAATAAGAACATTATTTATTTATACAGCTCCCAAAAGTATGTTCAGCATTTGAGGGCAGAGGCAGGCAGGATACAAAGCAGAGGCATTTTTAAGTCTGACAGAATGAAGACTTTTCACATCAGCTGTTCGTTTCCTTTTTTGCTGTCAGTTCTTACAGCACAGAACACCATTCTTTATCTCTTGGCAGTGAAGACTGGCAGGTGCTGCTAGATATCGTGTTAAAGGTACAGAGCATGATTACAGTGCTTTGATTAAAAAATATTAACAACTTCTTCCAGAGGGAGGAGGTCTCCAGTGTTTTATTTGAGGGAAACTGCAGTCGAGAGTATCCAATTTAATGCAAGAAAATAGCTCAGAAATTACATTCATAGATCTTCTTTAAGCCTGCCTACCAATGCTGCTTTGTTTACTGGTAGACCATGAAGGCGTTGCATTGACATGAGTGTACTTATCTATTTGTTTAAAAAGAAAAAAGGAGCAACAGACATATTTCATTTTGAAACTGTACCATGTGGTCCTGTAATTAAATGGGTTCAACTGCTCTGTGATTTCATTTGTTCCCATTAATGTAGAGGCACGTCAGAGTTTATAGAAAGTTAATCACTGACACAGAGACATAAAAGATGTTGAACAGCACAGTGCATCATATCCCTGTTTGTGCTGAATGTGAATCACCGTGCTGGGAGGAACTTGAACGATGCCCAGATCCTTGGCACAAAACACATCTCTTTGGTTGAAGCACAATGCTTTAACTCATTGCCACGTGTAATGCTGGAGGAGTTATACTGGGGCTGAGTTTGACCCATGCTGAGCATGGAATCCCAGCCTGATCCACATCCTCTGCACACACAGACCTACAGCCGGGCTGAACGAGGGCAGCCTCACAAGGATTAAGGTTTCCCTCCTTGTCCCACCGGGTTCAAATTCCCACTTTCACAGCCAGGATTGCTGCTGGCTGTGCTGGTTTACTCAGCCTTCAAAGCCACGCTGCCAGAGAGAGGGCAGGGAGCAGCTCTGGGCTATGCAGCCCCCAAAGGAGCAGTGGATGCTTCACAGAGATCTGAGGCAAGAGATGGCACTTTCCATGCATAGGGAAAGCTCCCTGTAACACCGTGCCCCTTCCAGCAGGGATTTCTGTCAGGATGCTCAGCTGAAGGCTGGTGTAATTGAGGACTGCAACTCCCAGCAGCCCCCAAGTTATTTATTTTTCTGGTGGCAGTTGAAAGGAGAAGGGTTGTTAACTCTCTGCTCATGGAGGGTTGCAGACGGATACAAAAACGGATTTTTTTTACATGGGCATTCTTATCAGAACTGCTCCTTCTTCTGTGCCTTCACTCCAAAACCCCAAACGTTTCTCTGCATCGTTAAAGGTAAATTAGCTCTGAAACTGAGGATGCCTGTCCACAAAATTTCCATCCACCTTTAAGGGTGAGGACAGATTGGCACAGGGATGGAGTGATGCACTTTTTTCCACATCTGATCTCCGTGGAATGGCACCTGTGTGAGCAGCCCTGAGCATCCTGTTGAAAGGGCAGGCATGTGGGGGGCATCGCCCAGCTCCGTTAGCTCACCTCTTGAAGATACTTCACAGTGAAAACCACCAGCTCCTGTGTGCTGGATTTATCTGTGATAGCTGCTGGCCTTCCCGAAGTCACAGAAAATATCAGTGACACAGGAGAGAAAATGAAGCACAAAGACTTAATACGATTTCCTCGAGGTATAGCAGATGTGTTCCTGAGAGAACAGCAGATGTTTGCAGTGTCTCATCTGTATGCACAGATGTGGTTCTGCCCATCAGGTACATTTAAAATCTTGAGGGACCCTGTGCTCCCCACCAGGATTCAGGACCAGGCGTCTCTGCAGGTCCTTGATCTCCAATTTGCAGAAACACAATATAAATGTAATGGTATTGTAAGTATATGGCTAAAATGAACAAAATTATGACAACTATTTAATGCTGTTTTGGCAGGGACATTACAGCAAAAGCAGAAGAGGAGTGTGTTTTTTTCATCATTTCTCATAGCTCAGATCATATGACATAAGCTACAATTAATAAAAACATCAGATAGTAACGTGGGTCACTGTTTCCTGCACCAAAGAAATCTTTTTCTTTCATTTATGTATGAATTTTCATGTAATTTTTTGTTAAGTTGTTTGTAAGGCAGATGGGTTGCTCGAGTCAGTCTATTTTCTTAAGTAGCAATTTCATTTTATTTTTTTCAGAAGAGGAAGGAATGCTATTGACAGTTCTTCCATGGGATCTCCTATATTGCTGAACAAAAGGATCAGCATCACACTCTATGTAAGACCAGCAAACCTGCCCAACCTTCAGCAAGATGTATATTTCTGGCTCTAGCTGTCAGGACAGTTGCCTTGAACTGCATTTAAAAAGTCCATATAATAACACATACAAACACAGTTTATAAATAGACATATTTGGAGAAGTGTCTTTATTCCTCATTTTTCCTGGGCATATGGAATAGAGTGATGAAAAACTCAGGACATGCACATTCAGGATCTCTGTTTAGGCCAAATGTTTGCCTGATTCAGCATAGCATGCTTTAATAATGTAATTCAATTTTTCCTCATTTTTAATGCTATTTCAGCCCGTTAATATAATTTGGTGAGCTATTATAGTTGTTACAGCTGCTAGTTTTGCCCTTAATACTGGTTTCACTTATGACCTCAGTCAGAACTAGATTTAAAGTTTGAGATGATGTAAGTGAATAAGGATTATTAGATTTATTCATATGGCAATTTAAATAAGAAACTGCCTGGCTTAGAATAAACGGTAAATGAAAAATGCATGTGATTTATAGACCTGTCCATTTTAAAGATTTATACGTAGAGTAGGATGATTAAGTAAGAGACAGACCTGATTATATGAAATATGTAATTTTTGTAATGCAATATTGGAAGCAAGCTGCTAAACAGCACCAGCATAACAATGATTGCCCAAACAGCTTTGATTACAGTATTACCGTGCAGCTGGTATGCAGTCATGTAAACACAAGCAGCAGGCCTGTGACCATTGCTTTTCCTTGACAACTGGTAGATGGTGTTATGTTCCCATGAAAAGCATTTTCCTCTTCATTGCAGCGCAGCCTCCCTGGAGCAGGCTGTGGGAGCAGAGCAGCACCCAGGCTTTGTGCTCTTAAAGAGGAGGGACAGACAGCAGCTTCATATATGTCTCTGCTTTCACGTCAGTGTATACTCAAGTGCCTCCAAGGCTGCATGCCAGAATTACCAACTTTCTTCCATTAAAGTCCCCTGTATCAGAATGAAATAGAGAACTCTTAGAGCTGGCAGAAGCAATCATACCTTCAGGTGCTGGGATAGTCCCGAAGCGTTGTCACAAAAACATCAGCAAAAATCATTCCATTCCTTCTACACAACAGAAAGAGCAAATTATTCTTTTGTTCTCCATCAAGCTTGCAGGGCAGAAAAAAACAACACAAAGAAAACCACCACAGCAACAAAACAACCCAAAGGAACAGCACTGTATATATTTTCTACCATGGGTTTTAAGTCTAGAAGAAGCTGCTGTAATTATTTATTCTTTCAATCTGTAGAATGCAAGCCACAGACCTCCATTGCTCCAGCCATCTTCCTTTTAGTTTAGGACAGAATGAAGTCCAAAAGCTTTGCCATCAGTATAGTAAAAAGCCTTTGTGAACAACACAGAAGAAGAGTGCTTTAACATTCTCTTGTTAAAGCACTACTGCAACCTGTTGTGTCTCCTAAGACACAGTCTGATCATGTAAACATAAAACAGTAATAGTACTTGTGGTTACTGCGGCATTTTTATGCATGCAGATGTGGAGATTTGAAGACCGCATGAGAAGCTGTGTGTAAGGATCCTAGGTTTTGCTATTCTGCATGAATTAATACACATTTTATGAGAAAGCTTAATAAATGTGTTCCAAACCAGGGGGTCCTCCATAACATAATTTGCATGAAACAGAATTGACCCAGAAAATTTTAATCTAAATCCCAATCTGATTTGTATAAAGTAATTTAATTTCCTCCCTAGTAGTTATATGGATTTTATCAATTACATCAATTAAATTGTCAAGCAGATTTATTGACCAGTCATCTACAAGACACTTTCTTTGATGTACTATTCTGGTATCATCAACTGGTCATGCATGTCCAGCCTTGGGTTTTGGTGTCATTATGTGCAGCTGAATACTCTAACGAGACGGTTCTAATAAATGAGTTGTGTGAACCAAATTTTAAAATAAGAATGAGAATAGAAAGCTCCTTGCTTTTAATTGCAGGCACAAAATTACAGGTAGCAGCAGTTAGGATCAATTTAGACGCTTAGCCATCCTATGTGGAAAATATACATTTGATTCCTGACCTCAGATTTGGACCTCTATGCTATTATCTAAATGTAATCGTTCTTGCAAGAATGCACATCCAGTTAATTTTAAATATAAAAAGTGAGGCATAAAATTAAAGGTTGGTTTTGAACTCGACAACCTACGGTTTTCAGTATGTTGGATTTTCTCTGCCTGGATTTTATGCAAGTGATAAACCTTCCTGAAAAAACCTTATTATCCATCTTGAATAATTTTGTTATTGAAATAAATTCAAATTTGTCAGAAAAAATTACTGGAATCAGACATTTTGCTTCCACTGAGTGAGTCACAGTGCAACTTATGATTTCCTCGTAACCTTTTCCTAATTTCCTTCTACAAGTTTGCCAAGAAAATGCGGGTAACACTGGAAGAAGAGCAAAAAACTTAGACATCTTTATAGTCAAGCAAAAATAAATAAAATAAAATAAAATAAAATAAAATAAAATAAAATAAAATAAAATAAAATAAAATAAAATAAAAACATGGAAAAAATTAGCTGCTAAATAAGGGGATTGATATGGAGTAGATTTTAAAGTCTAAAGAAAAAAAGCAAATTTTACACTTGTGGGAGTGCTTTGCTGCCCATTTGGTAACAGCAGATAGAAGGGGCACAGTGACAAGCAATCTTCTCCCACCCCAGATTCAGAGAACACACAGGATACCAATAGCAGGTTTGGTCTCCTGGGATACTCTTCTAGAAGCAATCTGCTCAGAAATACTAAGCACTCAGCACGAGTAAGAGAATAAACAGGTGTCCATCATCAAAAAGAAGAGGCTCTGTGGTGCTGGTTACAGGGAACCCCAAATCTGGTGGTTTATGCTATGTTCTCTTACCTCCAAACCATTAAGATCTTGTTTCTCACCACTGGCACTGAAAATCTGAATGTTTGGTTCATCTCGCTATAATGCTTAAACTCTATTCCTAAAATATTTTGAGACATTTCTCAAAAGCAATAAATGTCACACTATGGTAAACATAGTTGATGTGAAAAAGCCATTGTTAAAGCACTGAAGAGCCAGTTGGACTGTTTCTGAAATACATAGCTGCACGCATAATCTCAGTATTTTTGGTAAGCATGCCTGTGAATGCATGCATTTGCCAACGGCTCTGTATCACTCTAGTGCATGATGTAATGAAAGATATCTCATGATGACTGTGAAACTTCAGAACAGCTAGCTGTGCCTGTGCCAAACACAGAGCAAAATGCCTCTTCAGCTGCCTGACAAGGCTCAGGAGTGTTTCTCTGACATCCTTACCCTCTTCCATTCCACATCTGTGTTTCCTCCTTTTCTTCTTCAAAATCCCCAACATTTCTTTGGTTTGGCCTTTACTCACATTTACAAAGTAAAGAATAAGGGAACCAGAAGATTAATTCACAAGCTACTGCAGCAAACAATGCTGGAGAATCAGACTTGTTTACTTTGGAAAAGGCCGTTAAGATGTCCAAGCCCTATCACCTGCCTAACACTACGAGTCTCCCACTATTCCTCCACTTTAGACAGGTTGAATGTAGCTCCTGCAATGACTGTCCAGATGGCAATAGCTCAGAGGTTGGGCTTCATCAAAGCCACACTAAGTGGGTTGGGAAAGCATAGAAAAACATGACAGCCAGACCCCTGTTTTCCTTCCAAGAACTTCAGCCATCAGCTTGGTCTGCAGTTCAGAGTGGCTATTTTATTCATGAAGGTGATCCTGAGCAGCAGGAGTGTGCAGGGCAGGAAAATTCATACCTATACCTAACCACAAAACAGCAGCTATAAGACACATTTTATACAGTTCCTCCCAAAAATTGCCATCTGTTTTTTGCATAACTGGAGGAGTGCAAACCTGAAAAGGTAGGGGGTACCTCTGTACCTGTGACGAGAAAAAATGCAGACACGGTATTGTGGGATGACTGATAATTCCCATCCAACCTAGGAATCCCTCACATATTTCAGGCTACAGAAACTTAAATTAGCAGACTGGCAGTGACTACAATCTGTTTTTGAATCAGTTATCTCACAATGAGTATAGCAGAAAGATTTTTACTGGATAGTTTTGTGATGTTTTCCCATTAAAGTTCAGATGCAGAGTCAAAGCACAGACATAAGAATGCAGGGAACAGTTGTGCTCTTTTGTGCAGAAATTCAGGTACTGTTTCAGGGCCAACAGAGTCAAATAGTGTTAGTAACCTAGCTGGAGGATGCCCTTCCTGAGAAGTAATACTTTTCATTTATGAAGATGACACTGTAACTCTCTGAATCTTAGGGGATATTATTATTATTTTATCTAGAGTAGCTTAATACTTTAGGTTTGATTTCAGTGGGTGCAAATGAAAGAGAATATGGCCTTTGATGCTTAGCCTCGCTATAATTACAGAGCGCTATGATTTAGGGGGCAGCATCTAATTCCTTTCTCCTCATCAAAGATTAGCTTAAAAAAATCTATATATTATTTAAAATGATGCCAAGAGCTCCCTGGTCTCATTTAAATGACCCAGGCAGCAGATACGGCAGGCAAGAAAGAATCATTATTAAATTAACTTTCACAAGGTGGTTCAACATCTGACACAGTGGGAAGTGAGGTTGTTATTTTGGCCATATGTAACTGGAATAAAATTCAAGAATTGCTCAAGCATCTCTCAATAATATAAACACAATTCAAATAAGAAACCTCAAGGCTGAAGTCTTCTTTCCAAGCATAACAAAATATTTTCTGACAGGCGTAGATTCTTAAACGCTGAAGAGCCAGACTCTGACCCTGCAATATGCCTCTACCTGGGAGAAATTACTGCATTCCAGTTGAAATCGTTAGCCTAAGCTAAATTCCTAAAACTGCTAATTCATTTAAGACTGGAGCAAGTTTTAGAGGTATGTAACTCTTCTTCCAGCAAACCCACCTGAGTCAAAATGTAATTGCAATTTTAGCCGTGAACTCCATTGCCAGCTGGATACTGTCTTTCTAAATGCTGGATGTGCAAAACACAGTCCAGTATCTCCCTTAAACCCTGAACCATCTCGTCTTTCTAAACAGACATTCTACAGTCTCTGTGATGAATTGATCCTGACATACCTCTGCATCAATAAATAAAAGAAAAATATATATTAAAAAGTTTTGCTTCTCCCAAGAAGCAGATCTTGATAGTACCAAGCTTTCCTTACTTTCCTGTACATCAGTAGTTAGTAGCCAAGAGTACTACAGTGCTTCAGACTAACAAGATTATCATGATGTTGGCTGCCTCCAATAAGTCAGGACCTCTTGTTGTATTAGATATCCTTGGATCCCACAGATGCCATTATCATAAAAGCAAATGCAAATGGAAATGTATTCATTTCTACTGATGAGTGCTAACCTGGTGGACTAAACAATGTTTTTTGTTGTTTCTTTTTCCCCTCCTAGCTTCCAGACAAAATCAACACATTCCTGCTAGCCCCATCAAATGATCTGATTTTCTGCTTTTTCTGCTTTTTCTGCTTTACAGTCTATTTGGTTCTGATTGGTGATTGCTTAGAAGATTTCCTCCTTGGATTTTTTTGTGTACATGTCTTCTTTTTCTTGGCTTTCAGCTAGTGCCCCTGCTGGGAATTTTATGTCTTATGTTGCTGGGTTTGATTGTTTTTTTATTTTACTTTTTTTTTTTTTTTTTATGAGAGGATCAGTCACTTCTCATTTATCACCTTATCTAGGAAAATGGCAAGTACTGTTCAATTCACAACTGTTATTTCCACTAGCTGTGTGCTCTGAGCGTGACACTGTATGCATTGTCTTGCTCTGGCACACAGCACTGGGACTCGTGCTGAGCTGCAGCCTCAGCTGGCCTCTGGCTTACTATGCAAAAAAAGGAAGAAACCCTTAAAGCACAGATACAAATAAATACGTCAGATCCTAAAACTACCAATCATCTTTGTAAGACTAATTGATGTAAAGAAAATATACCCACAGGAGAAGAAAGTGTGTGTTTTCCTGAACTGAGGGCAAGTGAACTGCATCATGGATGATGAATTGGGAGCTGGATGTTGAGCTCTGGAAGTCTGATAGATAGATTTTGAATTAGGTAGAGGAGGAAAAATGATACTTTCCTGGTTTTAAAAAGTATTCATGTGGATTTTCTTTCTCAAGAAAATAGGTAGGCAAAGGTATCAATCAAAAGAGAAAACCTGAGCCTATCACTATTCTGTGGGAGCCCGCCATATACACGAAAGATGCCAGCCAAAGGGAGGAAAGGAGCTCATGTGTGGACTGGAAGAAAGTGTCGTTAGCTGAAGGTATCAGGATAAAGATAGACTTCAAAAAGGGAGTTGCACCTTGTAGTGGAAATGCTAAGTCACAGCTTGAAGTAGAGATTGAGCACCTGGTAGGAAGGCAAGACCAACCCAGGAGATCTCAGGTGCATGCAGTGCACCTGAGTGACTGGAAGGGGTGGAGCCAGGATCCACCCTTTCCCAGACTTAGCTATTAGAACTTGTGAGTGGTTGGCCTGGTCTTCAGGAAACAGAGTGTTTTACACTTCCAGTATATTTAATGTGAGATCATTATATGTTGGAGAACAGTTGATTATTCACTTTAGGTATGGCTTATACATCCTACCCATTGGTCACTTGCTTTTTTGAGACTTCCTCTCAGAGATGGCAAGGAGACAGGCTGGGGGATGAGGCATGAAAGCACACGTGCATTACATGCCCATTTAAGAGGATTTAATGAGCCACACTTGTGAATTTTTCAGTTCTATAAACTGTGGCCTCCAAAGCACTAATGCAGCTATTTCAGAATCCTGCCAAAGGATTTGTAGTAAGGTCTTGATAAGATACATGATCCATCCAGGTATTTACATGATGATTTAATTGTTATGATATGTATATCCAACACAACAGAGAGCTGGTTTACATCTTGGAATGGAAGAGTGATGTACAGTGATGATCAGCTTGTGCATTTGGATTCATAACACACCAGATGTGGCCACTGTAGATTCATTCTCTTCTCCTTTCTACCCACAGAAACATCTTCAATAACTTAAATTCCCTCAAAGGAAGGAAAATAAAGTTAAGAAAAATGAACTAAGATTTTTTTTTCTGATTTGTTTTGACTGCTAATATTGCTAAGCCTAATAACTGAAGTTTATGCACGGAAGGAATAGCAAGAGTGGTGAAAACCAGTGTGAGTTGCAGGAGCTTTCCTACTGAAAATAGGATGGAAGAAAAACTAAATCAAATGCACCTGTGAAGAAAGCAGTACAGTTGTTGCTAGTGGGTCATGGTCAGAGTCTCAGTGTAATGGGAAGGTGAGAAACCCTACAGATAATGAAGTAGGAAGATGATCAGAGTCTAAAACTGGGAGATAAATTCTTAACATTCATATGCTTGTCTGTCCTTATCTGCCTGCCCTGAGTAAAAGCTTGAACTTCAATGCTTGCATCATTGTAAAAAGTTGCTGCAATGGTTTCTACTTGATTGCTTGGCCTCCACCACAAACACTTTTATTCTGGAGAGCTCATTCCTCCTTTTTGATGTTGGAAGGAAGCAGAAGGGCATGCTGGGGAGTAATGCACCCATCTAATGTGGCAGAATCAATATCTAGTAATTAAGTAACATATTTGTTAATGCTAATGCTTCTCTGAGAGACTATTATGCGCAAATTGCTTATCTTGATTAAATACACTTCCTTTGATATGTACTTTTATAAATCAAAACAATCAGAAATGATGCATGAAATGTCACATGCAAAAAGCTTTCCTGATAGACAAAATAAATTATCCATGGAAGTTAGCAGTAAGGAAGGAAAAAAAGCCTACAGATACCAGTCTGACTGGATACAAGACTAGCAGAACACTTGAAGTAGCCTGGAGTAAAAGACTACAGATGTTATAGTCTTTAAGTGCTGTAAACAACTGGACTGTAATCTAGCCTCATCTCTAGCTTTATACAGGGACACATGTATGTTTTGCTACACAGTGATTCAGAGCAGGGATGTTTCTGCAGAGCCAAGTGGCACAGGGACTAATCCTCCTTTCCACTTGAGAGGCATCTTTTTTTCAAGTTACTCTTTTTTTTCAAGTTACTCTTTTGTGAATCAATGTAAGAAAGAACACTTTCACTGTCCCAAATCAAACTTTTAGTGGGAATTATGAATGTTGGTTGCCTCTTCCCTCTTATAAATGAGCTGCCAGAGCAGAGCAAGGTGATCTCAGCTGTCACATTTGCTGTTGTGGAGAGCTTGATTAAAAGGTTAGGGAAGACTTCATGATTAAGGGATTTGGGCTAAAAGAAATGTTCATGCTACAACATCTATACAGAGGTCTTTTCAGTAGTTTATTGGCAAATGTGCACAAAAATAATACTGGGTTTGCAAACCAGGATGAAGGGATGATCCCTTGTAGCCAAAGTGACTGCTGTGCAGAACTGTCATGAGATGTGTGAGCTCTCTGACACTGAAGCCCTCTTTGTGGGATATACTTTGAGTGCAGGATTTTGACGCCCTGAATTATGGGAGCCAGAGAGACCTGGATAGCATCCATAAATCTGCTGCCATATGATCTCCTCTGAGTGAGGTTTATTTCTAAGGTAGGAGGTCAGCCCAAGAGAGGTCTCGGTCCCTCTGCAGTCGCTTAAGGACCAGGACTCAGATGAAGTCCTGCCAGCTTCTGTTAAACTAAATAGTGGACTATAGAAGGTTACAGGAGAAGCTAACATGCCTGTTAATGTGAAGTGCTGCCCTGTAGTGGCTCACAGCGGCCACGCAGAGGCTCTTTCCTCCCTTGAGGCGTTGTGATTTACAAGCTTAGAAACGCTATGAGAAGCTTTTCTGCTGCAGCAACAAGGGTTAACACCACTGGGTAACGTGGAACGTGAGGACTCGTTTGGGTCGCAGCGCTCCTTCTTGTGAATCCTCACGTGAAGTCCCCAGTACTTAGTTACACATACAGCTTCTTTCTGCTCAGACTCCACACAGGCAGTGGGAGAAGCTGAAGCAACGAGAAAGGAAAGGTTTTGTTCCTCTTTTATTAGCAGGACTAACGTCAGCTCTACAAACCGCCCCACCTCAGGGGCGCCGCGGAGGCCACGCCCGCGGGCGACTGTTGGGATAGCGGCTATGGGGGCTCTGAAATTGCCCGCCACCGAGGGGAGGGAGGCGGCAGCGGAGCGGATCTGCCCCCGGTGGGCGGTAAGCGTGGAACGGGCGGGCTGCTTGCTGAGTGCGGGCTGGTGGGGAACCGGACCGGGAGCGTTTCCTCGCGGGCTCCTTCTACCTCCCAGGTTATCGCAGGCAGCAGGGATTGGAAGCAGCCGGGGCAGCTTGCGCTGTGAGGTGACGCAGCGGGACGTTTTGCTAACCGAGGGGCTGGCTGTGGTTTTCAAAGCGTGGGAGCGGAGTGAATCCACCAGAGATACCGGCCCTGCGAGCTGCTGGGGGCATGGGCATTGCGTGTGACATACGGAGCAGGGCTGCGAGGTGAGGACTTTCACTTTGACTTGGCATTTCCCCATCAACCGTCTTTCTTTTTCTTTACGTGGGCACGTAGCTCAAAAATGTATTTCTGCTGCCACATTACGGCTTCTCTGTGGTGTGCGTTAACTGTCCGTGTAAAGGCACAGCCCACCTCGTGAAGGTTGTGTGTGTGGTAACTACAGCTGCCACTGGCGTTTCCCACCATCGCTCCAGGCTTTGGGTCAGCGATAGAGCTGAACTCCAGCCGTATTTCACCTGCTTGCACTGTCAGTGTGGTATCTTGAACTGCATACCTCAAGGTAGGTGATAAATACCTGTCTGTTTCAGTCATCCCCAGCGTGGTTCCAACTGCATTTCTGTCTGCAAGTGATTACTTGAATCTCTTATGAGGAAAGGCTGAGAGACCTGGGGCTGTTCAGCCCTTAAAAAAGAAGACTCACAGGGGATCTGATCTACATCTGTAAATATCTAGGGTGGGAGGTGAAGGGACGAGGCTGGACTCTTCTCAGCAGTGGTGTGGATGAGGGGAAATAGCCACAAACTGAAGCACAAATGTGCGTGGGAACTTCACAGTGCAGTGTCGGAGCACTGGCACAGGCTGCACAGAGAGGTGGTGGAGTCTCCTTCTCTGGAGGTGTTCCAGACCCGCCTGGATGCCTACCTGTGCAACCTGGGCTAGGGAGCTGCTTTGGCAGGGGATTGGACTCACTGATCTCTAGATGTCCCTTCCAACCCCTACAATTCTGTGGTTCTCTGTAACTTCAAGGTTAGTAGAGCCCTTCAGCTTCAGGGACTGCTTTTCTGAGTCAGATCACTCATGGGCACAAAGTTAGTCCTGAATAACTTGTGATCTGATCCTTCTGTGTGCAGTCACAGAAGATGCAGTAGTGCCTGGGTGTTAGGTGTTTGGGTTTTGGCTTAGATACTTGGTGTATTTTGAAGTCTCAAGTTGAACTACAGGCATCTTTCAAGTTTGACTTTGAATAATTACGAATAGCTGGTTCTTCCTATGGATTAAAGCACCTCCACAAGCAGTGCTAAATTTATCTCACGTGGTAGGTTTTAACCTTTCTTTCTTCCTTTTTTTCCTTTTTCCCCAAATGTTAGTTTAGCTGTTTTTGTCATGTAGTTACAAAATTAGTTTCTGCATCCTAACTCAAAGGCATTGCTTGTTTCTGTGGGGAAGTGATTAATTTATTTGCTAAATGCAGGTTTGGGCCTCTTTCTTAAGTGTGTTACTTTAAGTGAAAGAGTGAGTGAACCAAGGCAAGGGGATATTAAGATAATGAGCAAAGACACAAATAGACTTTTAAGTAAGAACCACCACAACTCTCCAAGAGGTTCTCTCCAAGTGCACAACACGTCCAAAAAATGGAACACAGGAAAAAGTTGATCTTAGGTTGAATGTTTGAATAAGTCTTGTGCTGTCAGAATGTTACTGCAACAGTATGAATTTCAGAGCATTTCACCTGATTTATAACCTCCCTTTTGCCTTGTCTAAAAATAGACCAAAGCTATTTTTAACCTTTTTTCCATGATAGAACAGAATCACGTTTTGAGTCTGTGCAAACATATCCAAGTAATTGTTTTGCGTAGTGTTGTGTGGTTGTGTGAAGTTCTGAGAAGCTAGCAACTGGATTAATCTACTCTTTGGGTTAACTAAGAGCTCACCTCCACTGTTTGGTTTCCACAAACATTCAGCAAGTGTTAATGAATGTCTGAGTACTGTTTTTCCCACATGGAGGAGTTCAGTGTCACCCCTTTGCTTCATCAGCACTTTTATATCAGACACCATTCTGTCAGACTGCCCTTCTGCTGCCATCTATCACATGGCAGCAACATGTAGCAGAACGCTGGTGGAAATGTTCAACTTCTACTGCCACACCACCAACAATCTTCCTCCGATGTCACAAGCCAACTTAGCAAGATGGGAAGCTTTACTTTTGCAGCAGCCCTTGTAAACTTGCTCATGTGGCTTAGGATATTAATGTAGTGCATTTGAGCTGTTCTGATCTTATAGATTTGATTGTTTTCATGGATGTTTAAGATTGAGACTAAGATACCAGGTTTCCTGCACAGAAATCCGAAGTTACATCTTCAGGGGGGAAGTGATAAAATCTTGCTTTGAATAGCCAGTAAAACATGTGTTAATGCAAGGCTGAAATCATCTGTAGCTGTGAAAGCTGATGCAGGTACAACCACTTGCAGAATGCTGTGGCCCCAAATTTTGAACTACAGTAGTCATTTTTGCTGGACAAGTACATAAAAACAGCAAGAGTGAACAATTGGTTATTTCTCGTTGTACTTTTTTCCCACATACAAGAGTTATTCATTACCTAGTCTTAGCAGTAGGCTGAAAGAATAAATCACAGGGTTTTGTTTGTTTTTGTTTTTTTGTTTTTTTTTCCCAAAGAAAGGAATAAGCAGTGCCTCTATGGTAAATTCTAAAGTGCAGATGGTGTATCCTGTGCTGGTTTAGATTACACCCATTGTTGAAAAACATGGTTGTTTCCCCTTTTTTCTCCTGGTCACATAAGTAGATTGCATTGATTTGGTCATATATGAGTAGATCATATGGACCCATGCATACAGGTAACATTTGGGGAAAAACTGAGCAGACATTGCTATATGCTTTAAATGCTTGAGTTGCTTAATGAATGAGTTTTAAGGACAATGTGAAATCGAGACTGTATATGGGATGTTACTTATGAAGTCTTAAGCACAGTAAAAGCAATAAAACATACAGGAAAAAGAAGAGTACACAGTTGACATGTAGCTGTGATACCAGTGGAGAAAAGAGAGAAACCATCCCACAGGCATGTGAACTGGAATGCAGTTTGTTTCACCATGCCAATTGAAGGCTGTAATTTTCTTAGGCCCCTCACTGTAAATTTGCCTGACTACGCTTCCAGAAGTTGGAAGGTTGAGCCACAAGTCCATATGCAAAACAATCAGGAGGTAATTTCCAAAGCACAGCAAGAACTGTCTGGGGAAATGGGAGGTCTTGATGCTGCAAGATGTGGCATTGGTCCTGTGGTAACAGTATTTGCAAATGCATGGGCAGTCTCAAGAAGCTTGTATTACAGCATCCAAGCCAAAGGCTTTGCAAGAGTTAAGAGTTGTCCTGCTTGATAAATGGTTTTCTTTTTCCTTTCTCCCTGTGTAGGTATTTGTGTATGTGCATGTGTCAGTGTACTTATGCAGACAGATGAAGAACTGGAGGATAAAAATTGGATGAGTTATTTCCATTTCAAGGAACAATCTGGGTTACTAGGAATAGATTAGGTAGCTCTGGAACTTTTTATTGGCAGCTTGAATCTCACGGATAAACACTTTCACTTTCCAGATTGCATGAACCCCCCAAATACTGATGATGCCTGTGTCAGCTGAAGAGCCAGTACCTGAATGAAGGCAGCAGCTGCTGTGCTGGGTCATTGTGCTGCAGGTAGGACTTGCTCCAAATCTGTGTGAGACAGAGGAAGAAGGCTCTGTCCTCACCCAAACCAAAAGAAGTTTGCTGTGTGTGGATGTGTTACATTTTGTACAATAAATTTTGAACCCTGTCCCAAGAGCTGAATTCCTAATTAAAGAATGTCTGCTCTAATTAAAAATTAACAGTATAATATTGCTGTTTATAATACAAAAGTTAAGGAAGAAAATGCACAGAGGCCTAGAAAGGGGAAGTGTGAAGGACTGGGCAGTGTTAAAAAAGTGAGTTAAGAGGGGAATTTCATGCTATTGAGGTACTTTCTGTCGTTGAATGTTAATTTTGATTTATGTTGCAGTGTGCTGAAGAAGGTACAGTGGTCTCAAAAAAACCAAGTCACCCAAGTGGCAAAGAGCTGTGGGAAGGGAGTGTTGTAGGGCTCATGTGCATGTTGCTGCTATCTGGAGATAGGGAAAAGTATTGTGGATGCAGGTAGTGTGTGAGAAGCCTCCATGGTAGGAGATGAGGGGATTAGCAGGCTTAAAGAGAAAGAGAGAGAGTGAGGTGACTGTGGGTAATAGATAAGGGATTGTATATGGAGAAGAAGGTGAAGTTGAGATCCTCAGGTCTCAGAGGAGCTAGAGTATCATACTGGGTTTCAGACTTGCTCCCTGCTCAAAGTTGTGAGTTGGCAAGGCAGTTGTTACCGCAGTGGGACAGATGGGAGCTGGGTACCTGAGGAAGCATATCAGCTCACAGCAGCTTGAAAGAAAGACACTTGAAAAGTGGAACTGAGTTGCAAAGTTTTATCAGAAGGAGTGGTCCCTGAGTATGTTTATTCAGTGCATCATGAAGTGATTACATAATATTATTGAGGATGATCTGCTGATTTAGCCTTTGTGAAGGTAGAGAGAGAAAGAGGAAGGCTTCCTATAGAATCCCAACGTTGACCACAGTAGAAGGCAGCTTGGGGACAGCAAAGCAGTCTCTGGAAGGCTGAGCAGGCTGAACACTCTGAAAGAAACTGAATAAATGTTATAACCTTCATCAGATATACTGTCAGAGGTGCTGAATTCCTTGGGATGAAGTTAATATCTGTTGCAAAATGTCAACACAGGATTAAACAGTGTGTGGAAAACGCAGTTTATGTTGTAGAAGCAGTTTAAAAGGCTCATATTTGTAGAGGATGTCAAGCCACCTTCAGGTCAGCTTTATGAAAACTGATGCTTTGAATTAGTGATGCAGTTTGCATCAGTCTTCATCTAGTTCCCACCTCTGTCTCTGTTTCCAAAGCTGGTGTTAATTGTGTATGTGTTAAACACACAGAGTATTACTGCTTCGTAATAGCTGATCTTACTGAGCCGCACTGTGTGAAGTCTTAGTACTTCTGTTTTCAAAAAAGGATGTGGCTAGAGATTAACAACTCACTGAAACAAAGTGGGAGTGTCTACTATAGCATGTGTTTGCAGCCTGAACAGTATTATTAGGCTTTAGATGTAGGAGACATCTGACAGGTGCCGTGTTTGAGTCAGTTGCACACTGTTGGTAGGTAACTTCTTGCAGCAATGAGAAACATGAGAAGGATGAGTGTATTTGAGTATCTGCTGGTGGAAAAAATCAGTAGTAGTAAGACCAATCTTCAGAGCCACGTGGGGTAGTATTGTTAAGCTCATTGTATGGATATGATTCACCTTAAGTGAACTACACTGAATATTCAGGGTTCAAGCCTGTGCTTACAGTTTTGAGGTGTCACATTGTGAATACTGCTCTTCTTTTCTGCATTTGCCTTGTAATCAGCTGAGAGTGTGGTGGATTTGCTGTGTTAGTCTGGAATTGAATGTTTGAGCTTAGCAGCAGCTTTCCAGGCTGCTCAGATGAGGATAAGCTGTTAAAGGTCTCCAATAGCCATTGTCCTTAACTTCTCACTTGCTTCTGATGCAGTTTATCTGTTAGGATGATAATAGATGATAGCAATTGGACAAGTGTTGAATTGATGCTTTGTAAAATGAGAGTACCCTTGATCTTACAAACAGAGTTAAAGAGGGAACTTCATGCTTGTGAGTAGCTCCATTGGGCGCACAAATGTCAGCAAGTATCTGGTTACTGTGTACTTGGTGTCTTCAGTAGTAAATTCCCACTCCTGCTGTTTTATTACATAGAGGAAAATTATTTCTGTGTGTGATTCTTCAGGGAAAATACATTTGTTTTCTGGTATTTGACAATAACAATTATCTGGTCACTTCAAATCTCAGCTGGCAGAGATGATAAATTGGAATAGATGAAATACATGAAATAGCATTGGGCTTTGAAGGAGTGAGAGGTGAATGCCTTGTTTATCTATTTGTTGTTAGAAATGACTGCTTATAAAATTTAAGTTCCATTCCAATCCCTAAAAAGAAATTGCGGAAGAACCCAATGTAAAAAGTTAGACATATTGAAATTAATTTTCTTTAACTCCTATAAATTCTTAAAAATAACATGATAATAAAGTAGTAATATTAACTTTACTCTGAAGTTCTATTTTTAGATTGCTATTTTTTTAATATTTTGTGTGAAACAATTTTAAAAGTCATCAAAATGTGTATGAGGTTATTACAACTGCAGGTTTTATAGTTTATGCTTTTTATGGTTGTGGAGTGATACCCAGAAGGCATTGAAAGCCCAAACTTGCCATGAATTTACAACAGGTCTGTTTTAGAATAATTTGTTGCCTGTGTTTTTGAATGTCAAGTTTCCCCATGGATGGATTTGGTGCTTCTGTACCTACAGCAGAGGTGTTGGCTTTGGAGGCAGGACTGTGATTGTTCTGTCCCCAGAGTTTATATATACTCAATTTTTGTGAATGGATTGGTCAGTGTATACTTTATTTGAAGTGAGAGCTGTTTTTAATCAACTCAAAGATTAGTTTTGTTAGCTTGTTGCTTCACGGAAGTCTCATTTTTGTTTTCAGGATATTGAGCTGAAAGCGGGTCCAGAAGCTTTGAATAACTGCAACTGTCCAAACCAAGGAAATAATCAAAACTGCAAGAGGAGGAGGAAAAAGATGTCTAAGTAAATGACTAAAAGAATGTAAGAAGGGGAAACTCTAAGTGAGGAAGAATATAGATTTTTCTCACTGAGGTAAGAGCAGTGCAAGAAACGGAGTGGTGAATGGTTTTGAAGGGAATATTTAATTTCTTCCTTTAGGATTTAAAAGTGTCCTTTGTAAGAACAGAAGAGGAATGGTGACTTAAGACTATAAAATGCCCTTGTTGACCTTCCCAGAATTTTCTGCCCCAGTATAGTTTGTATAGTTAAAATGTTCGAAGGGTTACCAAAATTACTTCTAACTAATCTTTTACTTCTTAATTTTATTTTGAGTGTACTGCATTTGTGACCAGGGATTTTTTTTTATTTTTATTTTTTGCTTGTGAGCACTTAGTCATCAGTACTATATTACACTGCTTTCCTCATTTATGTAAATGTTTGTGCTCAGAGAATTACGTTTGGGAAACTTGGTTGTTTGGATCTTTTTGTACACTTTGTAACCAGAAGGCAGATAAATAATCTGATTATGTTAAACTGAAACGAGTTTACTTTGTCTTTTGTTCTGTTTGAAAGCTACTATGAAATGAGGGTTGAGAACATCAGGTTTTGTTTTCTTGTCAGCCCCTCTGTTGGTTGCTGCCCTGGCACTTTGGCTTTTTTCACACCAGTGGGTGGTGCAGACCCAAGGAGGAGTAAAGCTGATTTGGTTTTCTGGGACAACATGCAGCACTATTGCTGTGGTATTATTCTACTCAACTCTCCCATCAGAATGAAGACTTGATGGCAGGGTCAGCAACTGTATTTCACAGTGCTGTGCTCTGTTTCCTCCTGGACTTGGGTTATTTTTTACCTCCTTTTGTGCAAGATAACCACTCTTTGTTGTTGTTGTTGTTTGTTTTTTCTGTTTCAGGGTAACTGAAACAAGTAGATTCCCTTGGACTGTTTTCAGCTTCTGTTGTCACTGATGGAAAACATGCTAGAGGTAAATGTGGGAAACAATTAATTAATGGATTGGATTATAGTCTGTGGTTAGAGAGCAATAATGTACTGTTATATCTAATTAAAAACACACCATTTGTGAGCAAATAATACAATAAAACTTACCTGAAGAATTTAAACAAGCTATTGTCCACCTTTTGCAGCACCTCTCCTTAGCTAAATGTGATTTTTTTTTTTTTTCTCAGTAACTTGTTCAGGATTTGTTTAGGATTTACAAAGATCTGTCTTTCATGTGACCTGATGCTCAATGCTAGATAGAGCTGTTAGCTGCAATAATTAAGCTAACGATTCCCTTTCTGAAAACTAAAGCCAGCCAGTTTGTATTTAAACAGCAGCTCTGTGTGTTTCTCTAAAGGAATAGTAAGTTCGTAAATGTTAGTAGTTAGTAAGCATTTGCAGCTGAAGATTATAAGATTATAGTTGTAAATACTGGGTAAAGTGCACACAGGGATGCTGTTGTGAAAAATGAACCCACTGCAAATATGGTCAGTCAGCACTAGCAGAAAACCCATTTTGTTTGCTTTGCTTATCTTCTGGGCTTATTATCCAATTGTTTACTTTATTTGCTCATCATCACCATTAAACCCAGTTGTCAAATTAGAGGCTCCCTCTTCTCCTACAGCTCATAGCTGCAGTTATTACCCCTGAAGCTACTCCCTGTATTCCTTTCATTCAGTACTCAACTGGCATCTTACATGATTCCCTCTGGAGGAGCCTTATTAATGTTTTCCATACAGCTTCTTGTTTACAGCTGCAACACCTGGCATTAGGAATCTCCAGGTTGGGCAGTGCTTCCTGCCCCATAGATTACCCTCTTCTGTTCGGTGTTGGTAATGCATTCAACATTTTTAAAGATTCAGAAATTCATTGGCTTAGTTTTCTCCTGACTGTTATTTGAAAGGAATTTGGCTGTAGCACTTAACGTGGTTGTAACAATAAGCAATTGCATATGTGAAGTCTATCAGTGCACTGCCATCTTGTGACAATTTATCTGTTGAAAATTGAATGCTCGTTTTTCACTAGGTAGCAAATCTTTAGTGTGGGGATTTTTTAGGCATGAAGTTGTTTAAAAAGAATAATAATCTTCTCCAGAGTTTAAAATATCAGCTTTGTCTCCCAGACTACAGGTGGCCTAGTATGCAGTTACTCCCTAGGAGAAGTATGGCAAGACTTTCTTCTGTTATCTGAGCTCCCAGTAAGCAGAGTAGAGAACTTCAGGCATTCTGGTATTTGTGGTACGTAGTCCTTTCCTATAGAGAGTGTCATCTACATTATTTCAGTGCATTGCTGTCCAAAAAGTGCTTTCCAGCAGCACAGTGGGCATGCTTGGTTATGGAGGAGTCATACCAGGAGTCCTTTTCAATAATTGGGTCATTGAATATCTTGAGTTGGAAGGGACCCATGAAGATCAGAGAGTCAGCTCTCTCCAGCTGAAATCTCCTGCATCTTGCTATATGCCAGCATAGGTCATGCTCTATACGAGTGGGAAATAGTAGCTGGAAGAGTTTAACGTATAGAAATCTGACAAATAGATCCAAATACTGGAATATTCTAAGTCGATAAAGACTGTGTGGCTGAGAGATGAAGAAAAAATCATTTTATAGAGGATTGAGGTTTTTCCCCTAGCACATTTTAGGGTAGATTGCTGAAAGATATGCAAGTCGGTGTTTCTAACAGAGGCTGTTATCCCTAGTCCTCACACTGCAGTGTAAGTCTGACCCCAATACTTAGCCATCGTGTCAGTCCTCATGATGCCACGCTGCTATGAACAGACTGCTCCACTCAGTCCAGTTCAGAAACCAAGACATTTGCAAAGGTAGGAATTCTTCCTTTTGTTGAGCTCTGACATCACAAATCCAGAACTACTCCTCATAGGTCAAACTGAATAAGGTGCTTTTCAGCTGCTGATATTAGAAGCAAAACAGGCTATGACTTTCTTGATAATCTTGATATCTTGATAAGAATATATTTCATTAAATTAAACCTGTAAACCCTAGCCAGTATGTCATTTGTTGCAGTAGTGATGGCAGTGTTTTTGTGATACCAGGACATCTGCTCAAGACAACCAGAGCAGAAACCAAAATGAGATGTCTGAAGATCACTCTGGCTTTATTCTTTTCTGAAAGAATAATGGGAATATTTGTGTGAAGACTTGTGGTCAGTACTTATATCTTAGGGGGGTTGGCAAAACCAGCAGATTGTGATCTGTGAGGAACTCAACAGCTGAGGATTCTGAACTGTTCAGTTCTAATTAGAATTAAGCTAGGCCATCAGTAAGCATGACTAAATACTGCATCTATAGACCTATGTAGACAAAAATTGGCATGGGGGAAGAATTAGGGGGAGGTGGGAGAACCAAGATTCAAGTCAGTTAGGGAAAGAAGGATGTGGTTTAGTTGTGAGCACTTCATTTTTGACATACAAAATGACCTTAGGTTTTTGGGGTTTCATTTTTGTTTTACAATATAGCTGAAGTTCATCTTCAGTTTAATTTCACTGTCACTTTATGTGCTTCTGAGATAGTGTGCTTTGTTTGAGAATGTTCTACTTTCCTTTGAGAAGTGCAGAAGCCTCTTGTGTTACTCTCATATACCTTCATAGTTCCATGCAAACTCAATGTTCAAATTGAAATCACAACCACTGTGATCATCCTGCAAGTAGGTTCTGAAAGTTCATCTGATTCCATATTGTCTTAGTTCACTCAAGATTTCATAGATGTGAGTGATGGTGAGTTCCTCTCCTGTTTCCTAGTTTGTGATATGTGTGCCTTCTGTTTTTCCTGCCACTTGGATACCTTTCCCAGTAGAAATACTTCAGTTTTTTTTGTTTGTTTTTTAGCTTAAATGAAACTCAGGATGTTTTCATTAAAAACCAAAGCTAGTGCAGAAACTAAATGCTGCTGCCTCTTCCTTCAGAAGCAGAGTGGCTCTGAGAACTCTTGCAAAGCCAGTTAATGTGAAAGTAAAGCCTGAGTCCAACTGAGCAATACTTGCGTACCCAAATTTCACATTATACAGAAGGAAGCACACTGGGACTCTTTCAGGTACGACTCTCAAAGGCAGTGTACCACAGATAATACACATAAAACGAAGCCCCCACTCCCCCTGGTTCTGTTACCCTGTTATACTACAGTTAGAAACTAGTTTAAGTTACTCTCAGCTGATTCCATTCCTGTTACTTGTTTTTCATACTGAGAACCCAGCTAGCAACAGTAGTGTTAATGAAGAAAGCTTTCAAGTTGAAATGAGTATCACAAGGCAGGGAACTCCTGGCAGGAGTCTTTTTTGATTTTTCTTGGTAGAACTTCAGAGACACAAAAGACTTTAACGTATGAGGGCTGTTCCAAAAGTAATGCCTCCTATTTTTGATACGTTGGCCCAGTATGTTGAAGTTAAGTGGTGGTGGTATGGCAGTAGAGGTTGAACCTTCCATTACATAATATTCCATTATATTCCTCAGCTGCAGAGGGGTAGTTTGACAGAACGACATCTGACATGGAACTGTATATGAAGTAGAAGTGTGAAGTTCGGTTCCTCCACGCTGAGGACACAGGTCTAATTGCTATTCATAAGCACTTGCTGCTTAAGGAAACCAAACAGTGAATGTGAGTATGGTCAGGCAGTGGGTAGTGCTTCAGCAGTGGTGACAGCTGCTCACCTTCACTGGTGCTGTGAGTGAAGGCTTGCTCTTGTTAGTGGAAGTGCTGATGGTGGTGACTGCACTGAAAAAGTTCTGAAGCTGAGAATTTCCTCTATCAAAGAGCATTACTGTGCGCTTTGCATCTGTTCTGGTTGCTGTGAAAATAAGTAAGAGTCACTAATGTCAGAGCAACCTATGGAAGAACCAGGAACTATGCTGTTTAAAATGGTAAAATGGCTTATAGTATAGAAACTATTTGGGCTGCATTTAAGTACACAGAGCAAATGACATGTGGGAGCAATGAAAATAAACCTGTTATACTGAAAATTACTAGACAACTTCAAAATGAGGAACAGCAATTCAATTACAAACTTTGGAGATCATGTTAAAAAGTAATCAATAATCCACAACACTCAAGATGTGAAATGCATTTTTTTTTGCTGATCTGCAATGTCTGTACAGGGTTAGAAAACGTCACCTCTGAGATATATATAGAGAAGAGCACTGAGGGAGGTGATTGTCTGTTCCTTGTTACTACTGGTAGCAACATTTACATGCACTATGGAGTATTTATTAGGTAAAATGCATGTTTAGTACTTTGTTAGAATGGATTTCCTCAGCATTACAAAAGAGAACGCTGAACACACAAATACTGCAAGCAAACCCTCCCAGAACATTGACATTGCAGTCTGCTTTAATGCTACACCTGACTAGATGAGCACTAAGAGTACTGCAACAGAATGTGGCTTTAGCTTCGTGTCATGACTTTATTCAACAGATCTTGCTTTTTACAGAAGCAGATTTTTACAGATTTAAACTTCCTGTACAAGGCTAAGTCTAGTTTTGTGTGTGATCAAAGGGAACGAGAGGCTTGAAGGTGTGACAAAGCAGCTGCCTTGCTATTGGCTTCAGTGTGAAAAGCTCAGTACCTTTGTTCCATAACACACTCAGTGCAGTTGTAGCTTAGAGCTTTACCTATGTTCCATAACAGAAGTACTGGGAACAGACCTATCTGTTGAGACACCCAGCAGCACCAATTTCTATTTATTAGATAACCACATATCAAATGTCACTGTATGAACTTTTATTACTGTTGTGTACTGTGCAAATGCATTGTGATTTCAGTGATGTCCAATACACAGGCTCTGAGAAATCCATCATACAATGCCTAAAAGCTGACCAAGTATGCAAGGAGGAAAATAATCACAGTGGTGGAACCTGACTAGAACAACTCACAGTCACTGTAGCCAGAAGTCACACAGGCCAGCTTGTGAGCTGCCTGCTTACCCCTTATCCCTAAGCTGTTAACACTGAAACTTCTGCTGTGGTGCAGATAGGCACTAAGAGCTGTAAAGTAAGAGAACAACTGTTACAAGGGGCAAAACAAATCAGTGTAATGTGAAGGGGCTCACCCAGGTAAAGATCCTATGTGTGGCTGCCAGTATGGCTGTGTGAATGATACCTTTCCCAGTAGATGAATAGAGGAGATGAATTTATCATCTCCTCTAAAAGAAAAGGGTTGGAGCACCATTACAGGATTTCACTTGTACCATGCTGTCTGCTTTGAACACGAATGAAAACACTGAAGTTACAGGGAGTAAGTGAACTGCTTTATGTTCTCAGCAAGTCACCCCTTTCTCCAGTGTGACTGAATTACTGAAACAAGCTCAGCTGACAGAATTCTTTACAGGCCTCCCCCCAAGGAACGTGAGTTCATGTACATACATCAAAACTTGAAAAGCACACTCTTCTTCCCTGTGTATGACACAGTTCATTTCCAACTCATTTTACAACACTATAATTTCTGATTTCTTAAATGCTTTTCTACACTAGAAGTAATAGAGAAAGCAAGTTAAGTTTAACTTTCATTGTAGATGAGAGAACACAGCCGGAGCAACCAGAACCCCAGCATTGACTTTCCTTCACCACTTTATACACTTCAATCATGCTTGTTTTTTTTCCTCCCACAAGTTACGAAGTTACACTGTCTCTCACATCGTTCATGTTGCTGAGGCAAGCTGTGCCTGTGACTGACAGCCGGAGCTCCTGTTCTTAGGAAACCACAATGTATCTCGACTTTGCTTTACTTTGTTTCCAAAGGAAGAGAGGAAGGTAAAACCTACTTCTCATTAATTAAAAAACGTGTTACCCAAACTGTAGTTTTTATTCAGAACTGATGGCTCTCAGTGTTAGGTTGACTCTAGATGCTGGCTTCTGTCACTGAACTCATCAGCCAACACTGTGATCACCACTTGCTTTAATTCTTAAGAACACACCAAGAAAAAGAAGTCATAGTTTTAACAGTAGGACAACAGGAAAGTCACTTTGATACTCTGAGTTTTCAAGACTTCAAACATCCAATAGCTTTGTTTTTGCATGCCACCACCTGCCCCCCCCCCATAAAACTCCCATTCCCCCATCACCAGTGGATCGAAACAACATATATCTTCCATGCAAATGAGGTAAAGTAAATGTGAAACCATTAGCAGAGTGTAAATATCAAGCAGAGAGGTTATTATTATTCCCTTCTGAAGTGTTTCTTTCAATTACGTGATCTGAATGTCGACTTGTTAACTGTAAGGAAAAATGTCTATTAACTAAATCTAAAGTTCCAGGAAATAAGGCAAATTCCTAATCAAGAGGTCAACTCATTCTGTTGGAAAGAGGAAAGTAAAGCAGATTGTGCACATCTTCATTTTCTGCTTCCGTTGCAGCCCACTGGATTACCTATGCAAATATTTCAAAGTTCAACTTAACATACAGAAAAGAAGTCACTTTAAATCTTGAAGTGTTTTCTGGTTATAATAAAGGTTAAATACACGATTCTACTGAAACTAAGCAAAGACATTTCCAAGGTCAGAATAAAGTAAGCAAGTAATAGGTTCAGACAGACACTTTCCCTCAAATAAATACATTCCCATGTGGAGCTTTCCCAAGCTCAAGATTGTTCTGTATTTCTTTTTTGAAGATGCAATCATCAGTAATATAGTTCTGGTACAGCAGGACCTCTACTTTGCATTCAGTCTCTGTTGACACTAAAAGTTCTTTATAGGCAAGAAGGATAAAGCTACTGCTGAACTGCTGTAAGTTGCATTAGTGGGAAAGGAGCACTTTTTGTTTTAAAAGTAGATGAAAAAACCAGCCAGGTAGCTGTTCCAAAGCAATTGCATCCAAAAGCAAAAAAAAAAAAAAATCAGCTT
>VXAB01013493.1:91926-102243 GCA_013399175.1 Odontophorus gujanensis
AAAGAAAAAAAAAAAAAAAATCAGCTTGTTTTGTTTGCAGCACTGTTTCTCCCAACAGAGAACAGATGCCTACATTCAAAGATAACAGGTTCTGTGCATACACTTGCCAAGTTAATGTGGTTTTAAATCCACCTCAAAATGGCACATTTCAAATTGTGAAAAGGTCTAGAAGCTGCACATCAACATTACTTAATGTTAGACACGTACTAAATTTTATTAAGCATTACACTAGAACTACTTTGGTATAAAAAAATACTTTATTTTAAAGCTATGAAAGTTATAAAAATATGTAGTTGAAGGTTTAACTCACAGAATGTTTGCTATTTTAACATTAGTAATTTGTTTCTCCTAATGAATCTGAGTTTTATTCGAAATGTTTACAAGACAATTATTACTATCATTTAAAAAACCCAGCATTACAGGGAGCTGTACTAATTGTGATATTTTATCAGTATTCATTTAACCTCTAAGTTTTTATGAAGGCAACAAAAACAACTATTTTCTGATGATACAGAATTTCTTATTTCTTGAAGCGTTTCTGTGGTTGACCACTTCTTCATTAGTTACCTGCAGCATGGCACCTTCCTGCCAAAGAAAAAAAAAGTGTATCTGAAGAAGTTTATCACATATGTCTAAACCAAATTACCAATAGGGGAACTTCAGCCATTTTAAAAAAAAGAAGTATAAGCAGTTCACTGGTGTGTCTAACACAAAAGGAACAGGACTGTTGTTAGCTGAGTCCACATTCTTCAGTAATTAGCCTGTCAAAAGCAACGGAATTTTGAAATTAGGATGTGGGCTTTTTTTAATTTTTAATGTTTTGTGGGTTTGTTTTTTTTTTAAACCAGATTGTACAGAGTATGCCACCCTTACTCAGATGACGCATTACTTGGCAAATTTTTGTAAATTTGAGGATCAAACATTGAATGCAATGAGAGTAAGGCTGACTGAATTTGGCACTAAGGTTTATTAGCTGCAAGAACTATAAAAAATGGTGGAAACCTCATCATTCTAGCCCAATTCCAATTTTGGTATTTACATTATACACTCATAAAATACCACCTGCAGTTTCATTCCAAGCTTTCACTTCTCCTCCTAAAGAACTGCTTATGCAGTTATAAGAATGGACGACACATTCCTTCACAGAGGCAGACGTATTCTGTGGTGCAATTTTTTTTTTCCTTACACGTAAACAGTCTAAAGTTACTTGGGAACCTTCAGGATGAAACGCGTTATAGATGACAGCAGACAGGACACATAACAACACAGTTCATTTTCAACAGCACAGCGCTACCTTCATTGCATTACCTTGCAACCACCATAATGCACAGTCTCCCAAGAGAAAATAAAATGTTGCAGGATGCATAAATAAAGTTGTATGATTTAATTAACATGTGACCTACCATTTTAACTACCAACACCAGGGATGGAACCCTTGCAAAGCTTTACTAATGGACACTTGCAGGTCTCATTTGTTCAACTGTAGCAGAGTACAGTGGCAGCAGTCTATGCTTGTCCAGGATTCATATCATAGCTAGATTCCAGTAGGAAAAAAATATGTTAAGTAGCTGAAATTAACAAAAAATTTGTCTGTAGAAAATTTAATACAAGAAAACAGGATTCACATATTTTTCCAGTTGATAATTGTTAACACAATTCATTGCTATGTTAAACTACATAACAACAATCACTATACTGAAAGAATACTGTCACATAAAATATTAAGTTTCTCAGATTTGGAACATTAAGAAAGGAAAAAAAGTAAATACGATCTTACCTAAAGAAGTTTAACTGAAGCTTAGAACTAAGCTTGCTCTACTCCCTCAGCCTTCGTTGGCATCCTTATACAACTATTGTAGTTAAAGCTTTGCAGAAATACAGCGCAGCTTTTTAAGACTGGCTGAACTTAGTGACGTTTTCAAGAGTTCTCTTGTACTAGACCTGTGTCCCTGGAAGAGTACCTCGCTGGGGATACCTCCTTTCCTTGCCATTGAAGAAGCAGCATCTAAAAGATCTAAAAAGGTGTTTCTCCTTGCAGAGATATCCCTTAAGTTATCTACATACTTTAAACCTGATCATTTAAAGACAACATACTTTTTTTTCTGACCAGCATTTAATTTTACACGTACAACAATAGCTTTGTATTATTTGTGGGACCTTATACTACCCACTCCTTTCCTTATTTTACAATGTTAAAAAAAAAATCTAAAATTACACAATATTTCCTTTAGAATTATTTTATTAAATCATAAATGTACAACAGCTTCTTAACTCTACACACGCACTTAAATTTTTAAAAGGAAAACGTTATGTCTTATTACACCATGATCCTGGCTAATAGCTTTTCAAAACTTTGAGAAAAATCTTAAAAAAGGTTTCACATGTCACCTGAAACTTACAAATTTAACATTATCAAAGGAATGCTTCTACACTTACAAAGACCACTAAAAAGAAACAACAATTAAAAAGCTAAGAAACTGTCTCAAAGGCATTTTTACAATCCTTCCTCCACAGTAAGGTAATGTTATTAAATAATCCAAATCCATTCACAAAATGGCTCTCTGCATCTGCTCTGGTGTCTTCTGCCATATCACTGCATATTTATGCATGACTGAGATAAGTGTTTCCTTAACATTGTTATTTCCATAACCTGAAGCTGTTCTGTTACCTCTGGGCTCTCATCCTCTCCTATTTATACAGTGAAGCCTGTTTCAACAGAAGTAAAGAGTAAAAAAATAGGTTATGAAATTATTCAGCTAACCATTTTTTATAGGAAAGATAATATCCTAAAAAACTTTTAACTCCTGCAGCTACTCTCACGAATCACTGCAATTTTAGCACTTAAAAACATACTTACCCATGGCAAGCTTGCAGAAGCTCAGTAACGGCTTCTCCCTCCATATCCACCACTTCCCCCACTGCCACCGGGACCATAGTTTCCTACAGTTACAGAAAAGAGAAAAAACAGTTCAGTCAGTGTACTTTTCAACCTCAGAATGCTTCTAACTAGTCTACCAAGATTAACATCCAATTTACTTCCAGAGATGGCATATACGCAGCTTTGAACATATCACTTTCTAAGTTCTTTAACTAATGCCCAGCAAGTACAACAACTACATGCTGAAATCTCAGAAGACTCGACAGGGCCACATGTCATCTGATGTACTGCATAGTTTTGAGCCTCACTGTGAGGGTGGAGTTTACTTGCAAGCTGAACCTTGCAAGAAAAGCGTTTCAGTTTCTGTTTCGCAAGTTTTATACTGCATATTAAATAACACTTGAACAAGTGAAAGCAGAAAATGACAGGAAAAAGTGACATTAGAACATTATTACTAACTGGAATCCACGAGATGTTTTTTCTAATAATCTAGAGGGGAAAGTGGCAGAGGTACTTTTTCCCCAAAACAAACTGTACAGTCTCGAAAAGCTGCAGCCAACTCACTTACTGCACAGAATAAATGTGGGCATCACACACCTGTTGTAGAAGATGGTAGTTTTTACCTGTCTTACCACCCTCCCACCTCCCCAAAGGACAGAAGCTCGCCTGGTCTGGCTCCAAAGGGTATCAAGACGTACCTCCACCATATGGTCCCCCCATGTTCCTGCTGCCACCAAAATTTCCACTCTTCATTGGACCATAATTGGAAGGCTGCTGGTTGTAGTTTCCAAAGTCATTGTAGTTCCCACTTCCATAATTGCCTGGATTATCAATACAAGAATAGAAATGTATGGATAAGCTACAATGTTCACAGAATTCTCAATATTCCACAATTAAAAGACAAAATCATACAAGCAGTCCAGCAGCACATGAAATGAGCCGCTTTTTCATTCCTTTTATAAAATTGAGCTTCCTCACTCCACCATATCCCTCCCAAACTTCATGATTTGTGCTAATTTACAACTGAAACTTGATCGCTCCAAGCCAGTAGGTTACCTCCTCCATAGTTGTCATAGCCACCTCCATAGCCCCCACCCTGGTTGCCATATCCAGGTCCTCCTCCACCATATCCTCCTCTTCCTCCTCCGTAACCAGGACTGCCACCGAAGTTGCCACCTATGACAATATAATCCTTTAAAATAAACTTTCCAGTGTAGAAGGTAACCAAATTCTACACAGGATATTTTCTGTTTAGGGGGAAGAAAAAGGGTAGGAGTTTTAGGAAGACATATGCCAACTCCCACCCTAACTGAACTGTGACTAAAACCCACTAGCCAGACTGCCTAAAAGCACCTATGAAATGACTTGCTACTGTTCTAAAGAGAAGGTTATGTCTGTTCAAGACGTAACCATACAATTTCCCACATCAGGATTAACATGAGCCAATAGCTGTGTGTGTTTCTTAAAGCCAACAAAATACCTGTGGCACTTCAGAAGTTTCACATAAATAGTAAATGGATATATAAACAGTTCTAAATGAGAGAAGAAAACATAAATACAATGAGAAGCAAGCTTACCTCCAGGCCCTCCACCATATCCATTATACCCATCACCAAACCCACGGCCACTACCATAGCCATCTGGAGGAAGGAAGAAAATAAAAATACAGTTCACCTGTAGCAATCTAGTTTTTATCTAAACCATATGATCCTAAGACCCAAATCTCAAGGACTACTGAAGTACCCACACTTGAATTTAGATAAACGT
Source organism: Odontophorus gujanensis (assembly GCA_013399175.1). Lineage (NCBI taxonomy): Eukaryota > Metazoa > Chordata > Aves > Galliformes > Odontophoridae > Odontophorus > Odontophorus gujanensis. The sequence goes on from VXAB01013493.1 coordinate 96,572, forward strand.
ATGTGAAACAACTTATCCATCATTCCTTTACACCTCCTACTTTCTTCCATTTGTAAGGTACTGGGTTAGTTTTGGACACTGCTAACCTGGTTTGCTTTTAAGTAATTTAAATGTTCAAGGAATAAAAACAAAAAAACCCTCACTGTGAAGCTCCTGAACACTGTGTAAGACTACAGAGAAGCAGTAGATGAACTTCTTACCATAACTACTAAGCTTAAGTTAATTTTGGTTTGCAGTAACATCCTTTAGAAATTAAGCCTCTCGAGTTCCCTGAAAAGCTACCTCATCAGCTTGTGTACTATGCAAGAGGTTTGCAAGTTACCTTTCCCCAAAATTCTTTAACACTTACAGATGCATTTCCATTAAACGTAGTAGCTTACAGTTAGCCAGAACCTGAAGGGTGATGTAAACAAACAAACAAGATGCTACAAACATGCCTGTCTTACCAGCTCCCCCTCTGAAATTGCTGCCAGGTCCTGGGCCAAAGTTGCCACCACCTCCACGTGCATCACCAAAACCAAAGTTCCCTATAACAATTTAACATTTGTAAGCTGCAAAACCATGGCAAGTGCACAAAAACCAACCAGAAAGCATTAACTGCACGTACCTCCTCTCCCACTCCTAGAATTTTGAACTTCCTGCATTTCCTGTCTAGAGAGAGCTTTCCTTACTTCTGCATTGTGGCCATTAATGGTGTGATACTTCTGCACTGTAACCACATGAAACAAAACATCATAAGCATTAAGTACTGACCTGGCAACATCAAGGACCTCAAGCTACAAAAATGCAGTCATTTCCAAACTGGCCCCGTACATACTCCCTACTGTAAAATAGATTTCATTAGGTACTAGATTATTTCTTCAAAATACCTGTTCCCCCAATTCACCACAACTATCGTATTACAAGCATTCACTTAAGTATCACTATTACCTATTTATTTTGCATGTAGCTTCACAGAATTGCCGTGGCTGTAACCATCAGTTATCAAATAAAGCAGAGCTGAAGATTACTTACATACAATTTTATCCACAGGATCGTGGTCATCAAATGTAACAAATCCAAACCCTCTCTTTTTACCAGACTGTCTGTCAGTGATGATTTCAATAGTGTCGATTTTCCCATATTCCTCGAAGTAGTCACGAAGGTGGTGCTCCTCAGTGTCCTCTTTAATACCACCAACAAATAGTTTTTTCACAGTAACATGAGCACCAGGTTTTCCAGATTCCTATTAAAAGAGTTCTCCCAATTACCACAAAGAAAAGTCATTAAGCAAATCCTTTTTTTTTCCTTCCAGGATTTCAGGAATGGAATACTAAGGTTTTCAGACACTAAGGTACTCTTTTTTCAGTACATGTTCATAAAACCTCTTTGTGAGGTAGAAGGTAATAGTTGCTTCCCCACCTACACTGACGTCTGAAATGCACCAAGGACTCCAACTGACACATAATGAAATGTGTGTAAGTAAATAAACTCCTTAAAGTAAATTTAAGAGAAAAAGCCATGCTTTAGCTTAGTTAAAATGCATCAACTTCCTCTGTCCACCTCTCCAATGGCAATGAAGCCTCAATTCCACTTAAAGCTCTTCCAACTACAGCAAATCCACAGCTCTGCACTAGAACAGATATAAACTCTCCACGTTCCTTAAAAAAAAAAATTGAAAAGAAAAAAAGTATTTCAAGCATAATACTTAAGCAGCTGCACTAGGTTAAGAAGGGTTTACCCCTAAAGCCCAGTAATAGCTTCATGTGTATAAACTAGTATGCAGATGTCCTGTTTTGTTTTAGTTATGCTAATCAACCCTACATTCATCTGGAAACTGAATGAAAACTAGGACTGCTAACAAGGGCACCAGTCTCAGGTCGAGGAAAATGGAAATTATTACAAGAGCCCTCATTCAGTTGCAGTTCATCAATTGTTAAAAATTTTGGTCTTGAAGTAGTTAAATCATCCCAGAGCTACCACGGTGCAGACAACACAAGTTAACAAGAATGTGCACTTGCTCAAGTATCTCAATGCCACAGTAACCCAGGTATACTCCTTTGCTGTGTGCCTACCTAATTTATAGCCTGGACTTTAAAAACATATGTGCAAGGAGTAAAAACATGAATAGACTTAAGCTGACTTTGATCACCACCACCGGAAGGAATGAAAAGTCCCTATGCTATGTTTTCTATTTTTTGTCACTTCTCACATAAATCTTACAGAAATATTCAGAAGATTAACAAGAGTTCATTCATTTGAGGTCTAGTAACAATAATGATCCCAGAGAAGATAGTCTAGAATTTCCATAATTACAAAATCCAACGTTTCAGTTGAGAATACTTTCAGACCCCAGTCTGCATCCCTTGCAGATACAATTCCCAACCAGAATTACTAAGAATTCACTATAATAACAACAGTCAATGAACAGACTAGATATATGGAGACAGCGCCCCAACCACATCCTTTCAAAAAATTTAAACCAAGACAGTTTGAAGTAGGGACTCATAACCAAAAGAGTAATCACTCAAAGCATGAGAAGTATCTACTTTCAGTCCCACATTTACCTCTCTAGCCACAGCTCTCTTAGGCTCCACCACCCTTCCATCAATCGTGTGAGGTCTTGCAGCCATGGCTGCATCAACTTCAGCCATTGAGGAGAATGTTACAAAACCAAACCCCCTTGATCTTTTGCTTGCAGGATCCCGCATTACCTAAAAACAGTGAACAGGTTTAAATCACTTCTACATGTCTCACGTTAAACTGAAGAGCAACGATGTTTGGAGAAAATGTGAGAACCAATTCAAATACAGTTACCTATGAAGCAGCAAGCGATAGTGACCAAATACACGAGCAGTGTCTACATGACATCAGAGAAATTCAGAATACTACTGTCCTCTAATACTCTACCAGTAACTCAAAAAGTACTCGGTAGCAATGATTCATGTTTATACACATATGTATCTTTATCTAAAAATCAAACCTTTATTTCTACCTCTCTGAAGATCACACTCTTTAAAGTTAATAAATACGTATTTACTGTTCTAAAGGCAAGATTGGTGGAACAGCTTCTACAGTAGAGGTAATAAGCATACCAAAATCACAGGCTGCAGAAATCCACCCATTTCCAGCTTCAACATGTCTGCTTAGCAAAGCAGAAGCTTTCTTTCAAAGGTTACTGGTTGCACAGATGTTGCACTACTGCACTTAGCACTCCCTAGTGCATTTCAAGCAGTGACACTCAATTTTGAACAGCTGTCATCAGCGGTTAGATAGAATCTGAGAAATCTTACAGGAAACAAGCTGAATTTTATCAGCAGTCTGCAGAAGGAAATCTGTGTACAGCTTTAAGGACTGGTAAGTATGAACCAACCAACGGCAGGAACTTAAGAAAACTTAACGTTCAATTTTCTCTCTTATATTAAGCTAGTCAACAAACAGCTCCCCTTAAACTGCACATCATCACTGTGCATTAGCACACCAAACTTACCACGCAATCTGTAAGCTTCCCCCATTGCTCGTAGTAATTCCTCAAGCTTTCCTCTGTAGTTTCAAAGCTTAAGCCGCCAATGAACAGCTTGCGGAACTGCTCCTTTTCCCTCTATCACAGGAAAGATTAGATTAATATTAGTGTTCTACCATTATTGTCAGAAATTAAGCAATTTATGCAGTTGTATGGGCCCAACTTCATGATACAGATTCTAACAACATGCCTCTTCCTCTCTCCCTCCAAATGTTAAAAGCAAAGAACTACATTTAAATACCACCATGAGAAAGCTCCTCTCAGAGACCTGAATTGGAAACTTCTTACAACTGCATTAGGAAAGAACAATGCCCCAAACTAACAAAGCGTTCCCACTATGGGAACATGAATCCATTCATACTATCTGATTCTATTCCAGATATCGTTTGTTTTAAAAAAATTGTAACTCAAGTGATTGTGCACTGATACTATCAAGCTATTTACACAAACCATTAAGAAATAAAAAATTAAAATAAAATAAATAAAAAGTTAAAAAGTTCTGGAATGGGTCACTGATTCAGATTTTATCATTATTAAAATGAAGTACGCTGGAGTATCAGCAAAGCTTACCTAGCAACCAGTAGCACTGGAATTAGTAGTAAATGCATCCTCTACTAACAGCAGTAGCACCAAACGAAACGGAAAAAATTCCCCACATTTCCATTTAAGTGCATGAACTACATTTACAGAAAAAGACTTAAACACGTCTCAAAAGAAATTTTCACTGAGTTCATTCAGCAGAGGTTTCTGCTATGACAACAGGTAAATCATTAAAAAAGCCCAAGGTCAATAAGAAGATATTAGACCTCCTTTGTATGTGGGAATTATAACACAGGGGTTGAAAGGTTGTTAGTTTCTATGTACTTATATACTACAATGAATAGTAAATGTTCTTTTCCATAAGCAGCAGCATCACTGAACGATACATTATGCTATCTATATGCCAAATAGAAAATGATGAACCAAAAAAAAACAAAAAACCTTTTTTACAAAATTTAAGAATCTTGAAATAGATTTAAGTATTTTTTCTTGTAAGAAGTATAAAGAAAGCTAACGCTGGCCCTTGCTGTATGGATGGGGAAAATTAGGTAGGACAGTTTTGATGCAACAAACCCACACTATGTGAAGCTTCCCTTCACAGAACTGTTTGAACACAATAATAGAAAGGATGCTGCATTTGAATATTTGAACTAAAGCTACATGTTGGAAGCCACACTATCGCTTCTCACCTGAGTGGGCTAGCAGAGAAATGTTAAGCAATGACTTGCTTAAAATGCACAAATGCCCCTCTTCCAACTACTTCAGTTTAAGTGCTTTGAGATTAGGCACTACCTTGTTTCATTGGCTCTCGTGGGTCTCTTTTCCCCATATAATCAATTGCTATATGCACATATGTCAAATAGTAGAATTAGAATAAAAAGGTGGGAATCAGGAAAATCTTAATGGCATACAGCTTACATTTGAAAATGAAACTCAAAGAATGCTATCTACCGACCATAATAAATATGTTTGTTTTTTAGAAAGTAAACGTGGTACCACGACGAACATTAAACAGTATAACAGAACAGTTGCAAGTTCACAGATCTCTCATTGATCACGTAGAGCTGTAAGCACCCTAGCCTAAACAACAGGTAGGCATGCACACAGGTCAGGAAACGGCAGTGTCACTGCACTGCACGAATGAACAACACTGTATGAAAACACCCCAAACACCGTTCCCAGGTGTGACAGTCTCTATGCACAACCCAAGCCCGAACACAGCTGCCTCTGGGAACTCCGCATTTACGCCGCAGCTCTATCACGCACGATTATCAACTATTTTACGTACAGTTCCTCTCGGAATTTGGGCGCAAAGCCTTCGCCGGAAGGAAAACCCCCTCGGAGCCTCCTCCGCACTCTCCGCGGGGACACAGGCTGCAGCGAGACGGCGGGCGGGACACGAGGCAGGGCGCTGCTCCTCCTCCAGCTCCGCCATGTGGCGGCGAGCAGCAGAGCAGCCCCGCAGCCGGGGACCAAAATGGCGCCCAGAGGCCGCCGCCTCCAGCTAGGACAACAGCCGGGATACCGCTCCCGGCCCCGCGCCCAGCAGCACGACGCGAGCCCGGGGCAGCACGGCAGGCACACGCACCGTATCAGCTTGTAGGAGCGGCCTCCCCCTCCCCTCCCCCCA
>VXAB01013493.1:103558-191852 GCA_013399175.1 Odontophorus gujanensis
GGGAGGAATCAGGCATGGCGAGGCGCTGCCGCCCCCTCCCCCCACCGCCTCCCTCCCGGCTCCGTTCCCTGCGGGGGTATCTCGGGAGTGTTCTTGTGCTGTCTTTCCCCTTTCTCCTTCCTTTCCGACGGGGACGCGTGCAGCTCCCGCCCGGCCCTCCCCGCCGCCCGGCGCGGGGCTGCCGGGGCCTCCCGTATCGGGGCGCTGCGTGGGGGGAGGGGGGGCTGAGCCCTGCGGGGCCGTGTGCGTGCCGTGCCCGGGCCTGTGTGCGAGCCGAAGTTTTGTAGTTGGAACGGGGCAGGGACGATACGTGCTCACGGAGGTGGTCGGTGTGAGAGGTGCGGTGGTGAAGGGTGGTGATGGTGTTGGACGTCGCTTGCCTAGGGTAAACGTAGCGTGTGCGGCTTAGCCGAGCTCGGTCGGTGCAGGGCCTTAAATTGGTGCAAACTTGAGAATCGGAGGGCAGCGTTATGCATTAAGAGAAATATTCGCAGTTTTTAAAGCGGTGGGCGCTCCGTTACATTGCATATGTGTGGCTGCGCCCCACCAGGTCCACAGTTAATGCGCCTGAAGCTACATTCTAGTTAACTGCTGGAATCTGAGCTCCTGTTTTGTTGGGTTTAAGAAAATAAGCATCCCTGATGGTCCTCCCCCTTTTCCCTGTGAACGTCTCCGTGCCTTAGAAGGCCTTGGGAAAACCTTTTTTCAAACCCCATTTACCACTTTGTCACTGTTTACCCTGGCTAGGTAAAGGTGTGTTACTGGGTTATGCCGGACAAAGCGGTAAGCTGCTTCTTGTCCTGGATTTAATCCATCCTGTAAATGTTCTATGCCGTGAATACATGGGGGTTGGAACAAGGACCATGTTGTATTGGGATGCCTTTCTTTGAGTAACGTAAACTTCCTTTTAATTGTCATGCATTTTTCTAGTAAAAGCTCTGCAAGTCTGCAATAAAAATGGCCTCCAATAAAACTACATTGGTAAGTTCATGCACACCTAAAGTATGTAAGGATTTAATCAACATATTTTTCTTCAAACTTATAACTTGGCATCTCCATTTAAAAGATACATCCACATCTCCCCTCCCCAGCATTTTTCTGACCAAAATTTCAGATCCAGAAAGTAAGGCTACTAGAAAGGACATTTTCTTTGGCTTTAACAGATCTGCCACTTCTACAGAGACTTGTTGGGGAATAATAATAATAATAAAAAAAAAAAAATGTGACTGTGCACTATTTCGTCTGTCCTGTTGTAGAGAGCACTAAGGATTTTTTTAGCCTCCTTTCAGGATACCATGTAATTCATCGTTTATGTAAAAATAAGTAAAATCATGTATTCATTTAATTTCTCCTACTCTATTCAGAAGAAAAAGAACAAATTGAGAAAAGGTGGTCCTTACAGAGGAAAAATAATGTTACTGGGAAGTGATGTGGTGTAGTTAAGATGCCCTTTGAAATTATTATTATAATTTATTTATTTATTTTTACCAAATAACAGTTTATTTGAGTTTCATAGGAGCAGAGATTGTCAGATGTCAACCCCTCCTGGACTATTTTAATGATGCGTTCATGGTTCTCAAGTCCCTGTAAAGCTTTGCTTGACGTTAAAATATGAAAAATATGAACTTCTAAAGGCAGTTGGTTGCTGGAAAAATTATTTTAATTGCCATTCAACTACTTACTTTATATATATAGATATATATATATATACACATATGTGTGTGTGTGGAAGAACTGAAGAAATATAGCATGAGGTGCATCTGAGGTTGAAGCAGGATGCATAGCTACAACTGGACATTTGGATAGCAGAACAATGGACTTACAGTGCACTCGAAAGGCCCGTTCTTAAATTCCTACAATGGTTGCTAATTGACCCAGATTGAGGTACATTAAAAACACTTGTTAACTCTTGGCTTCGAAGCACAGTGCTTGTTTGACATTATATGATGGCAAACCGTTGTAAAGATTTCATCAAGATGAATGTCTGAACTTTCTGTTAGTAATTGATTGTCCACTTTTCCCTAATTTGAGGAAGAGAAGCAGTTACTGGCTTAGGGAGGGGAAGGAGTCTGCAAATGCAGTATTTTTGATATGATACTCAGAATTTTGCTGCACAGGTCAGGAAAATCAGTTACAGTTCCCATGGGAACCGTGACTAATTCTGCTTCATTGCATATTTGAATGCAAAACTTAGATATATTGGGGGTAGTGTAGCTCTGGAACTGTAATTCTGAATTTGTTACCTCTTGTATGGTGAAATGCTCCATCGCAATGTCACGTCTCTGTTCTAATACTGCCCCTCAAAGAAAGAGTGATCACCCATTGGAAACTATCTCTTATCTGTCAGACGTGACTTCTGAGTGCAGGATGGGAAGCAAGCCGCAGATGAGCAGTCAGTGGTTAGATGTATTAAGGTTTAAATGGGGTGACCCTAAAATAGGTAGCTTCAGGGATCTGGTGGACGTTTCTGCCCTTCATTCTGGGTCAGCTGCTACTTTCACCTCCAGGCTGAGATGTACATAGGTTTGTATAATCTCAGGAGTTAGAATTCTTCAGTATTTCTTCAGGCTCTGCTGTCAAATATTATTTTATCAGGTTAAAAAGACTCAGGAAGTGTTTGGAAAGTATTGTTATTAAGAAGGCATAATGAAACCTCTAATATTTGGAGCAAAAAGCCAAGGCATCCTTGACTTTGTTATTGCTTACTGATCTCCAAGGTGAAGATCAGATCCTGTAATATTCATTTTCTTCCATGGGAGATTACATAGATGTCTAAAGTCCTAGAGAGTTTGCCTTTCTCTTAAATAGAAGTTACTGTGATGCAGAGGTTTGAAACGTTTAGGTGACAAGAATGAATGAAGCTGAGAAACAGTGTCAGGAAACAGCCTTCCATTGAGCTGGAGGACTTAAGTCCAGTGGAGAGTACAGATGGAGATGTTCCCCTTGTAGCCCGTTTGCCTCAACACGAGTAATTAGGATGTTGTTAGCATGGTATAGTGAGTCTGTCTTTTTCCTCCTTGCTTCTTTTTTTTTTTGTACCCCGTTTTCCTCATCTCATTTCTCTTTTTAATACTTTTATTTATTGCAATAAGCAGCCTTCATGGACAAGTTGGATGTTTTTCATATGTTTATGTTTACCTTCAGTCCTGCATTTTTTTTTTTCCTGTGGAGGCAAAAAAAAGCCAGCGTGGTTAGTACTTCTCAGACATGAGTACTGGGTTCATAATACACCTGGGATGTGGAGATAGTTATTATCAAAGTGGAAATATATGCTCTGTTTTAAATAATCTCTTTTTTCTGTTCCCAAGTCAAAACAAATATCACACAAGACATAATCGTATACGGAAGCTCGCTGTTTGAAGGGGAAAGCTCCAAACTTTTCCTCATCTTTGCTGTTTGCACCACGGGTGTTTGAGGGAGGAAAAGTTAATGCAAAAAAAAAAAGGGAAGAGCACAAAGAGTAGGCTCGGAAAGGCAGGTCAGCTTCTTTTTGCAAACAGAAGGGTTTTCTTTGTATCTGACGTGCTTTTTTCCTTCTACCACATCAAGAACAAATTCTGCAAAGTCTAAAAATCAGTTTCAAAATTCGCTTTGCAGTGTGCTCAAACTAACCCACGTTCATCCTAGAGAGGACTAGCAAAGTGCCATGAAGTAAGTGCAGGTGCTCCGTGACTTCTGCTTGCCTGTTTCTGTTGTGTAGGAAGCGCATTAGTGAGGAAGTAGCTTTGTCAGCTTTAAGGTGCTGCATGACTGTATGTTCCCACAGATTAATACTGTCCCCATTAATTTATGGCTGCCATTTTAACCATTTTCTTATAAGGAGCAATCGAAAATGGCAACTGGACTGGTTTTGGTCTGTTGGTGCTCCAGAAATGGGATACAACAAGATTATAGACATGTCCTGACCTTTTCCAGATTGCAAACAAGGAAATTCTGAAAGGTGTCCTTCTATTAATATTGAATTGTGCCTTATTAAACTGGGAATGCCTTGAGGATGATGTGGATGTAATATTTATTTTAACAACTTGAAGAATATTTTTTAAAGTATATCAAATGTGAACTTAAAAACACTTGAGTTTTTTAAATTAGCAGAATTTTAATGACATTTTAAGTGATGTACCTTAAGTGTAGCTGTCTTAACGTTTGCACCTTTCTGACATCCTTCTAAATGTTAGTTATATCAGTGCGTGGCTGATAGCGAGAAGGCTCTGCAGCAGTTTGCTGCTTCTGGCATGCATCCTGTTCAATAATTAGTGATGATTATTGAATATTTTGTTTATGGTAGCTGTACATTGTAAACTTTGCTCCCATCAGCTATTTCTTTTTTTTTTCTTTTGGAAAAGATAGTATCCACTTCGTTTTTGAGAAGCACCCCCTTTCTGTTTTATGCATTTTCCCTTATTACTTTTCTTTACTTCTGCCTCATGCTGTTTCTTGCCCTCTGCCTTTTCATAGGCATGGAGATAACTTATAGAAGCTTGATTAAAATTTTGAGCATGTAGCACTCTGAGAATTAAATTTGTAAGGGGAGTGGAGGCACTGAGTGTATGGACAAAGATATTTCACCTTCACAAAAACTGGTGTTCCTTGTTGGATATCTCATTAAGTGGCTGAAACTAAAACAACCCAAAATATGACCATGTCTTGCTCAGGTTACCTGACCTCATGCACTAACGCGAAACAAGTCCAAGCTTCTGGCTCTAGTGTGAATAAGTACATGATTCCTTGCTGTTTACTGAGCAAAGTTGGATTTGGCCAGTGAAGTAATGGTGTAAAGCAAAAGAATGAATAATGGCATTCTGAATTTCTTTTGTAGCACAAAATGGGAAAGAAACAAAATGGCAAAGGTAAAAAAGTTGAAGAGGCAGAGCCTGAAGAATTTGTTGTGGAGAAAGTCCTGGACAGACGTGTTGTGAATGGAAAGGTGGAATACTACTTGAAGTGGAAAGGATTTACAGAGTAAGGCATTACCATTATTTTTTCTGGTACAATGCTAAATATTAACCATTTATTTGAAATAACTGTGTGGATGGGGGATTGGATGGTGGGGATACGTCTTGAAGAGTTGAAAGAGAAGGACAGCTTAAATGTCTATTCAAGTGGGGCAGTCAAGTATGACAATAAAATGTAAGATAGGTAGCTTAGGGTTTGTGCTTGGTCACGTTCCAAGACTTGTACAAAGCCCTCAGTGATTGTTCTTTTGCCACTGCTCTTTGATTTAGCTTTTGTCAATATCAATCAAGGTATGTTAGACTTACGGTTGTCATAAAATAGGTGTACTTTCACATGCAGAGGGATGAATGTTATTTCTGAGAAATAAAGTTTGCAAGGCTTTAAACAGTAGGCAGCTCTGAAGCACTGAATTTGTGTATTTTTTTTTCTGGGGGTTTTTGTTTCTTTTTTGAGTTGCTCTTGAAATAGGTAAGTTTACAGAAGAAGGAATAGGTGAAGTTACAGAAGCATGGTTGCTTTCATTAGACATACTGAAAAGGTATGCTTCAGTCTCTGTCCCAGGCCTTTTGTAGGCTCAACTGTGCTTCCATCAACCGAGAAAAGGGGACGCATTGAATGCTAAAACCTAGCATTTTAACATTAGTAGTTACACATATGTATCTCCCAAAGCTGTTGCACTGCAATTTGCTGCATTCTAGCACCTTTAAGTTTCGGTAACTGAAGACAATGGGTAGGCATCCTGTTTGCATAGTGCCACTGTGGCAGTATTAGTGCCTGTGGACTTCTGATGAGGTGTTTATTTGTTGGAGGGAATATTCACGGATGGTGGAAAATGTTATTTAACAAAATACATACTCTAGAACAGTTGCAGTACCCAGCTCTGGATGTGGAGCCTTGGTGTTTGTTTTTTTTTTCTGTAGTTCCAGACTCTTAGCGTGGTTTGAATTGGAAGGGACTTCAGGGCCCACTCATTTCCAACCCCCTGTCATGGGCAGGACTACTGCCCATGAGGTCAGGCTGCCCAGGGCCCTATCCATCCTGACCTTGAGCACCTCCAGGGGTGGGGCATCCTCAGCTTCTCTGGGCAGCCTTTGCCAGTGCCTCATGTCTCTCTCAGTGAAAAGTTGTCCCCTGACATCTAACCTAAATCTCCCCTCTTAGATTAAAACTGTTCCCCCTTGTCCTGTCACTTTCTACCCCTGTAAAAAGTTGTTTTTCCTCCTGCTTCTAGGCTCCCTTTAAGTATTGGAAGGCTGCTATCAGGTCTTTCCTGAGCCTTCTCTTCTCTAGGCTGAACAAGCCCAGCTCCCTCAATCTGTCTTTGTAGCAGAAGTGCTCCAGCCCTTTGATCATTTTCATGGCCCTCCTCTGGACCAGCTCCAAAAGCTCCACAACTGAAGGAGAGAGACATAGTTCAGTGCTCAGATGGGACTTTTGAGAACGGTTCTGTTACACAGAAGCTTAGATGTATATATATTTACATCATTTGTAGTAGGTGTTGTGTATGTTCTGTTCTCCTGAAGTTTTAGTTTATGATCTTACCCAACAGCTTGTTTGCATGGTCAGCCTTCAGAGGAACCAGGGCGTCAGTTTAAATGTCCAGGTAGGATCAGGGTTGCATGTCCTAGCTTCCACCGAGGTCATAGAAGTTAAAAGAGCTGCTTATTCTGTATCTCAAGTTTAAGAACAGTTCAGCAGTGTTCTTCAGCATAGCAGAGCTTACTTTTTTCACTCATCAAGCGCAGTAGGTGAAGGCTATGGCAGGTGACTAGAGAAGCATTCTTAGGTTGAGAAAGATACCTTACATATTGAGGAAAAGAATGAGTTGCTTAGGGTGAGCCATGTAGCTTGTAGGCTAGTTGTACGCTTCTCTTCTTTTCCTAGTTTTACATAAATGTGTGTATGTTTCAGTGCTGACAACACGTGGGAGCCTGAAGAAAACTTAGATTGTCCAGAGCTAATTGAAGCTTTTCTGAACTCTCAGAAAGCTGGTAAAGAAAAAACAGATGGTGCGAAAAGAAAATCACTGTCAGATAGCGAATCTGATGATAGTAAATCAAAGAAAAAACGTGATTCTGTAAGTATATGTTCATGTGCTAAACTTTGTTTCTCCTTTATTTCTTTCTACCTCTCCAACCCTCTACCCCAAAAATTCTGTTGTGACTTGGAGAATTAGAACAACCTTGGTTTTAAAACTAAGAATCACAAAGTATCTGGAGCTGTGGTTTGGAAAGTGTGATGATTCGTAGCAGTTAATGAGACCACCAAAATGATGGGTAAAAGATGATTTATTGTTCTTTTATATGACCAGAAGCCCCGATGTTGCTCTGTGATTCTTGCTGAATAATCAAAAGATTGGTTGAGAGTTACTAATGAACAATGTGATCAGTTTGTATTAGAGCGAAGTGGTTGAGAATGGAATGAACAGAGGTTCTATTCTGGCTTTTGTATGAATTATGATTTTTAAATTGGTGAATGGGAAGACAGCTAAATGGGAAAACCAAGTGTGCACTTAGATTAGGGCTGGACATGGTGGTGGAGAGGGTGTAGAAAGGGTGACTGAAGAGAACCTACTATTTCACGAATGTTTGGGTTTCACCTCCAATTTAAATGAGCAAACAATATGATAAGATTAGTGCTAGCAAGAGCGAAATAATGCACTTACTATATGTTCAGTAGTTTGCATTTTTCTCTCTAAGCTTTTAAACTATAACAGTATAAATCAAAGCTGGTTGTCAGTGGTTTACTGAAGACAGCTGCTGGATATGGGCTGTCAAGTACTAGGTGATGTTGGAAGGCATCAGGAGCAATATTGGTAAATATTACAAAGAATATTTTAGTTTCTGCATGAAGATAATTGTGTAGCTTCACCTGATATGGTAGGGGTCACTGTCTCACAAGGGTATTGTGGAACTAGGCAATAGTACAGTAAGCAGTCATATTCTGTACCATTGTTGTGGTCTCAGCGAGCCAAGAAGAGTTGAGGTATGCCCTATGGGTGCATCTTCACAGTTGGCTGAAGCCAACCTAAGTGCTCAAGTCTGTTGTTTTGCGGTAAAGAACACAATTTGCCTGCTGCCAGGAGTGCATTTTTTGTTTTTCCTGTTCAGTTGGTTTCAGTAGCCATGCTTGTTTATCTGCTAGGATTTGAGGCCGTTTGATTCATCTATTGAGTTTTCAGAAATAGTTGCTAGAACCACTGATGTAAGAGTTCTTCATTATCACTGTGCATCTGAATGACTTGGTCTGAAGATCAGTCATGAAAAATATAAAATTTATATCACCATCAGGCAACTTTTATATGTAACAATAGCTTTTATAATTATGTAATGCTATATTTTGTTGTTCTGATACACACACACACATTAATGTGTATATCTAGCTTAACGCCAGAATAAAAGGATAGTTAGGTAATGATAGATAATGATCTTTTAACTTATTCAATAGGTTGATAAACCAAGAGGGTTTGCAAGGGGTCTTGATCCTGAGAGGATAATTGGGGCTACGGATAGCAGCGGAGAGCTTATGTTCCTCATGAAATGGTAAGTCATCCATGGCTCTGGTCTTTACTGAGGGAGGGTTGGTAGCTGCACTTAGCTAATGAGACAACTTCATTTCAGCAAACAGAAAGAAACTGGTGGTCTGCTTATTAACCCTGTATCCTTGCAAAAACAAAACTTGTGCAATTAGGTATACTTAGTCCCCCTTTCTCCTAAAACCAAAACAACTTTAGACTCTCTTGATTCAATTTCATAGAAGTGGAATTTAGAAAGGTAAACATTCAGATAAAGTATGGAAAAACTGGCATTTGTATGGAAAAGATGCATCTGAGGAGCATTCTTGCTAGGGACATTTCAGGTAGAACTCTGGTTTTACATTTTACATTTGCAACTCTGGTCTAGGCAGCCAACCCTTTAACCAAACTTACTGTCTGCTGTTTTGTGTGCAACAAGGTCGATAGAGAGTTGGAAGCAACTGGTGGAGGAGCTGAAGTTGTGATGAAGAATAAACAATGACAAACTTCTCATTCATATTATGAACCTGTAAAAGGGAAAAGAGCTGGGGGGAAGTTAGTATTGTTGGGAGGATAGGAGGAAAACAGTTCTATTAGTTACAGTGTTAGCAGAAGACATCTCAGCAGTACAGAAGTAGGATTTTTTTTTTCTTTATCCAGCCTTTAGAATATAAGAGGTTGAATTAACATTTGCTTGGAGTCCAATTTTCTATGGTACTGGGATAAGAATTATAGTTTCCAACAACCTTAGAGAAAAGCCTGGTTTCTTTAGTAGTGTCAAACTGAGCAGTCTCCGGAGAATTGGTTTGTCATGCAGTGTGCTTAGGCTCTTGAAGATCAGTGCTTTGGAAAGGTTGTCTGCCTTCAGACAAACTCTTTAATATGTGGAACTGAGAGGAGTTGGAAAATGTGGATTATGACTACTTGAATTTCTGTGGTGATAACTGGCAGAACAAAACACGAAGGAAAGGCTAAGAAAGGAGCATTTTCTTTCTAGTTTGTTCACAGTTGATCAGTTTTTTCATAATTGATTGCAGTCAACAAAGATAGGTACAAATATGTAGTCACAGCTGTAAAATGAGTTTTGAAAGAGCCTGAAGCATGTTATCTTGGAATATATTTTTTTTGTTATCCTGAGACAGGATCAGAAATTGCAGTATAAGACACAAGTTACTTGCATAAACTTGTAATACAACTTGGATGTAAGTAGCACCTCTGAAGACCTTTGCTACTGAGTTTACAGGTCTCACTTTGAAGTTCCAGTTATGCTTTAAAAGTAAAATGAGCAAAGTTTTACGTACTTCATTCTATACCACAGTTGGTAGCAGTAGGAATGGTTTCTCTTGAACCACGTTTTCCTCTAGAACAGAAAAATAAACTTGGGAAGGCAGATGTCAGCTGTGAAATCTTGTTAGCAAAGAAAATCTTTATAGCTAAAGTGAAAGGTATAATGAAAACTGATTTCTAGCTGATATTTTTCAGAATGTTACATCATGAACTGCTACGTTTATATGAAAGCACATACTTCCTGAAACTCATTTGATGTTAAAATAATTTAAAGAACCCTGATAGGAGTATAAGTGAATTAATAATTATGCTTTTTTTTTTAATCTCCCTTTCTTCTACATCAGGAAAGACTCTGATGAGGCAGATCTGGTGCTGGCCAAAGAAGCTAATGTGAAGTGTCCTCAGATTGTAATTGCTTTTTATGAAGAACGACTAACCTGGCATTCATGCCCAGAAGATGAAGCACAATAATCGTTTGCATCGCTTTTTTTTTTTATATATATATATATGAATATTAAAACCTGAAATTTGGTTTATTAGCAATGTGAGAAGCATCCATTCTAACAAAATCCAAATTTGCTATTTTTTTTGAAGTAGTGTGTTTTGCATCAACAGCAAGTGAAAAAAAGCTTTCTGCAACTTGTTTCATTTATCGCAGGAGAGCATTTGATACTACTACTTCCTCCATATTAGGTGAAAGCTTTTATAAAACATTCATAAACTTCCATGGTTATTATTGAGTCTTAATGAATGTTTAAACAAACTCACAGATGTTTTGTAGTCTTCTATACAATTGATGTGCATGTATCTTCTTTGCCCAAACCTAGCCCTTTACACCTGTAGATTCATTCTTTTTAGTATTTGGGATCACGTGATCCCAAGACAACCAGGTGAAGATTAACTTTGTAGTAATTTGAATGTTATCAGACTGTATATTGTTTACTTTATTGTAAATACTGGTGAACAGTGGTCAATAAAATAGTTTTATATTCTTCCTTTATAATGATAGGCTGTGACTCTTTTGAAGCGGTATGATATTTCTGAACTTTTTATATGTTAAACTCTCAGTTCATGGTATATTTAACTGTAAGTTGTTCTTTTGGGGATAAATTGATTGATATTACCCCACTGCTACTCTGTAATCACAATAGCACACAGATGTCAGTCTTTGATTCTCTAACTTTTTTAAGTAAAGTATAACTTCTTTTTCCAGTCAGGAAGGGCCAACTTTTTTTATTTTATTTTTTGGTTGTGAAACTCGTGCTCTGGGTACTTGCTTAAGTCACACAGATAGCAGCAGTACTGCCTGGGTCTGTCTCCTGATCACAGGGCCAAGTGGCCTCTGCAGATGTATTGGAAAATAGCTGGTGTGTTGACGATGTCAGCCTTTGCTTTAATTTCAGGTCCCAGCATGGGGCTATACTGTAACAAGTGATGGGATGCTTCACGTAGAATTATTTCTCGGGCAGCGGCCTGAAAAACTCTTCTGTAGTTGTCTGCCTTTAAAGTGTGGTATTTTAATCTGGACTGTAAGCTGTATACTTTTTAATCAAGCGGCTTTGTTTCTGATTGAATTCTAAAATGGGTCATCTCGTTTGCTGCCGGGAGAATGCCCTCAGGTTGGCAAAGTGAGGGATGGAGAAATTGGAAGAAAGGAATTTTGCCTTTTTCCATTCTTCCAGTTGTTATTTCTTCACTTGCTTTTGTCAACACGCATTCCTTTATTTGGGTTGTGACTAGCATGGCAGTTTGTTGGCCTTAAGCTTTGCCTGTTTGTAGGTCAGTGACCATCCTTGTTTTAGAATTGCCCTTAGTTTAGAGTTGTGAATAGAATAATCACGTCATATACTACTGTCACAGTCCTGTGTGAGATGGTTAGGATTCTCTTGGAAGGACTGTTCCTGGAAACCTTCATGTGGTGTCCTGAGGAGAAAACAAAGGACCTTTTAATCTACGCTTGATTCTCTTTTTGATAAAGATTCATAAATCGTTACTAAAGCCGTTTGTTCTCATGTCGTTTCAAAAGCTGTTTATATCATGAATTGAAACATTGTAAAACATTTAATTGCAGGTAAACACTGGGATGGTTGAAGTAATGCTTAATTACCTTTTTAGGTGTAACTGCTTTATCTTCTCAATATTTTTTCTTATTGGATTTGGGCATAGTTCACTGTGGCTGTAGGGGAAAAAAAAAAAAATGTTAGAGTGGGTTTCCCTTGCTGCAGTTAATGATGGTTTCAGAGCTTAGCTTGCTTCTCTTGCCTGCTCCTTGGAGAAATTTCCCTGAATTTGTTGTACATGCAATTCTGCAGAGTTCATGGCTTAATTCTTTGGGGCCTCTCGTAGGATTATTAATACACCTGATGTGTAGGATTCCCAAAAATTGCTCTTTTGCCCAATCGACACAGAAATACTCAGGCTAAACAAGAATTCTAAAGCAGCATGCATTTTCCTGTCTTTTTTCTTCACTATGGAATACTTATTAATTCAGTATCTTAAAATATTTCACTGTTTGTCTTTTACTGTCTGAAACTTTGCAGTTTCTTTGCTGTTTAAAGCGTGGATATTGGGTTGATATGATGTTGCTGATTTGAGTCAATATAGGTTAAAGAGTCAGTTATTGTGTTAGACGTGTAAAGATTTATGTTGAAAGGTTGATTCCCAGCAATTTGTAACCTTAAAAATGTTATTTTGCAACTAGCTACAACTTTTACATATATTTGATTCTTCCTTCTGACAATCTGTAAAAATGTACTGTACTCACATTTAAACTGCTATACAGCTTGTTACAGTTACGTAGATCTAATTTTTTACGTTATGATGGTAGAAATGCTGACTGGTATTTGTTTCCTTTTCTCCCCCCCTTGATTTGTGTCAAACTGCATTTTGACTCTTAACGAAATGCAACGCTTTGACGTGACAAGTTATGTAAAGTTATGCTGAATGTGCTTGGTACATATGCAAAAAGACGTTATCAAATGTTAGTAACTTTAACTGATTAAATAAATGAATTATCTTCTGTAGTTAGTGAGTTATGCAGAGGTTTCTGGTCATTGTCCTTTCTGATCCCCAAACAAATGGATTTCAGGCTGTCGTGTCATCATCACTCTGTGCTGATCTTGCTGCCCAAAAACAAACAGTTGGATGTAGTTGGATGTGCCTTTACTGCTCCTTTCGCTGTCATAACTGTTTTCTTCCTAGTGAGAAATTCCAACTTGAATCAGTTTTCCACTTTGGTTTGCTTCATTAGCTGCACAAAGAGTTTTACTAGCACGTGGTAGTGCTAGCTTATCCCCAAATGTAAGTCATAGTTGCAGCCTGGTTCTTACTTTATTGGGAAAGAAGAATGCACCTTACTTTTTGTTTCTGTTTTTTCCTACATCAGCTAAACTGCAAAATTGCTGTTAAATTGAATAAAATGGATATTTTTTGTGTCTGCAAAATAAGCAATCAACATTGTAAGTTAGTTACATCAGTTCAGCACGAACCAATGCTATGTGCTTTGTGATCATTTAAAATTGGTGATCTGGTTCTTAAAACTGCTTGAAGGTTGCTTACTGCATTGTGTGTTTAGGACATGTGGTAAGTTACCATAATTACAGATGTATCTAGGAGTGCATTTTAACTGCAAGCCAGCCCATTATTTACTCACCCACATCAAGCTCTCACACTGTAGATTGTCCCTCATCCGTGTTCTAAGAGCTGTCTGCAAAGTCCTTGGCATTTTCCCTTGACATTTTCCTGACTTCTGATATTTTCTGGTGTCCTTTTTGTTGGGAATTTCTTCTCAAAGCATCACTCTTTATTCAGCTTTGGAACATAGCTGGTTAATTTAAGGCATTTGCTTTTCTGTGAGGCCTCTAACATGTGGCTAACAGCCAAAGCAGATGCCCCCACGTTTGTGGAGTGCCTGACTCAAAATGGAGACTCTTATTGCACCTGGGGGTGTACTGCAGGAGCATGGCTGCCTGTTTCATGCATCAGTGCTTTGTAGGGTTGGGCAAAGCCATACTTCTGGTTTGTGAAGTTGCCTTCACTGGATAAGGAGCTGTGCTCTCGTGCTCAGCTTTGCAGAGTGAACATGCAGAGTGGCTGATTTTCCCAAACGTGTTGTTCACAAGCAGTCTCAGTGTGATGGTCTTTTGCTGTTTTCCCACATCTCAGCTGCGGCAGCAGTTGCAGGGTGTGCAGCAATGGAGGTAGAAGTGTTTGGTGGTCCCCACACCTCAGTGGGACCGGGCAGGAGGCTGTGGGAGCCCTGAGCTTTGCCCTCTCCTGCCCCATTAGTACAGACCCAGCCTTTGGCTTAGGCAATGTCAGAGGCTTTTGAAGGTCAGATGGAAAACCTCATCTCCCCAAGTCCCTTTCAGGGACTTTCATCGAGGCGTTCTGGGCTCTTATTTCAAGCTAATGGCAGATGGTTTCAACTTTTTGTTGTTGTTTGTGTGTTATTTATTTTTTAAGGCTAGACAGAACTGAAGCATTTCTCCTAGAGAAAAAGCTTGCTGTTGATCTACCCCCGTACAAGCAGGAACTGTGCTTCTCTTGGAAAGTGCTGTGGGATTTATTAGTGTTAATGTGGTGAGAAAATTGGAGATGATTCCCAGTGCTCCAGATGGCAGTGTCCAGATGGAAGCTTCTTTTCTTACTTCTGAGGATGCTGGTGTTGTTGGCACATTGCTTGAGAACCTATTATGATGTATTCTGTTACTAGATGAGGGTTTTAGTGTGGTGTCAAGTGTTTGCATTCATTGTGCTGCCTGCAGAATGATTTTTATCCAGTGCAAGGACAGCCCTTCAGGGTGCTGTATTGTGTGGCAGTTAAGCTTATCCTTGGTGAATGTACTAGTCACTCAGGCTTTGTAGACTAGGGGAGGCATCCTTAGCTTCTGGTTCTTCCTTCCCCAAGAGGTTTTTATCAGGTGACAATCTTTTTTTTCCTTTATTTATTTATTTATTTATTTTAAACATCTGAAGTACAAAGAGTTCTTGAAGTCCTTTCCCCACCTCTTAAAATAAAAATCAAAAGACAGGGAAGCAATAGTTAGGTTGGTTTTTCTGGCACTGCGAAGTGCTGCTTGTAATAAATATTTTAAGAAGCTTAAGAGCTGAAACCGTTTGCTTTTTCCATCATCAAGCTTCAACACCTGAAATACATCTGTTTACCTGAGTGCCATTGCAATGTCAATAGTTACAGTATTCATATTCCAAGCGGAGGTGTTTAAGGTTTTTGCTTTAATAGAATAACACTCCATAGGTCTCAAAATATTTGGGAGATGGCATTTGTGGGCTTCCCTTTGAAAGTGTTAGTTGTTTGAATTGTTGCACACCCGAAGATGCCATGCCCATCAATGTTCTGCAGGTCCTGCTTAGAAAATACACAATATGCACCCAGTTTAGGAAAAAAACAACTTGTTAAACCTCTTTTTTGGAATGAGGTGCTGACTCGCAGTTGGTCCTACTATTTTTTTTTAGTGGTAGTTCAAGATACAGTCGCTTCAGGCATTAAACACATCGCCAGGTGTAGCAGTTAAAGCGCTTCTTGTTCTTGAGAGGATGCTGTGTTAGAGGGAAAGGAGAGGGCCTGGGAAACAAAGGTGACACCAAGCGTTCAACACTTACTGCTTAAATAGGGTTCACAGTTTGAATAAAGAGGCTTCGGTTCTCTTCATCCCATGGCAGACACAGCAGATCAGTGCTGAACACTGCAAAGAACGGCTTTTAGAGCTGATCTTCATGGCAGTCACAGTTGCCTTCCTACTGCTGGCTTCATGGCTGCTGTGTGGGTTGGCAGTGGTGCAGTGCCCTGAGACACACAAGTGACTATAGGCTTCCTTCAGGTGGCATCAAAACTGCTCTACTGAACGCTTGGGCAGGAGGGTGGAGCTGCTCATTTCATCCAGGACAGCCGTGGGGCAGCTGCAGAGAGCAGAGGTGGGTGCCTGCAGGCTGGCTGCACTGCTGAGTGCTGGGAGGAATCTGTTGGTCTGCTGCACGAGAGCCACAGACGAACCACAGCAAATGCTGGCAAACATAGATCTGGGAAATCTCCTCGACGGTTGGAAATGTTGCCTCTGTAAAGTGCTGATATTTCAATCTGGTTAAAAGATCATGCCTTGGTCAATGGCTATCTCTCCGGGAAGGTTTTTGTGCTGAAGTTGCGCTGGAAGCAGTTCTTTTTGCTGCAGTAGCACCAGTGACTGCTGGGCTGACCCACAGAGCTGACCTGGAGATGAAGGCTGAGGGTGCTGCAGAGTGACTGAAGAAAATGATGCAAAGTGCTGAGGGAGCTTTGCCCATTAGTACGCCGTATTCTGGGAGTGCTACGTGGAAAGACATATGGAGTATTTCTCATTTCTTTACATTATTGTGATGAACGCTGCAACTAAGGCTGTTGCAAACTCAATTCCTCATCCCTCACTCTTTCAGGTGATAGATATTAACTGCCCTCTACATAAGGGATGCTGTAGTTTTGAAAAAGAGGCAACTTGATTTGATAGGCAGTGCATTACAAATGGGAAAAGTGAAGTTAAACACAGTGCTAAACTTCCAATTCATAGAGGACAGTGTGTGTGCATAAAGCAGCGACAAATTTCAAAGACAATTACACATTTAAAGGATGTTTTATAGTAGGGGAGAACTGAAATTGAAGGTCTTCTGCTCTTCCTTACCACACTCTGCACTGCTTGCTGTCTGAAACAGATGAGTTATAGCTGCTGCAGGCTGCCCACTGTTGGGTCTACATTGAATAAGGAGAAAAAGGAACCAACTTCATGCCCGCCCCTCACACCTCGCTGCTCAGACAACTCAGTGGGCTCTCACACAAAATTTGCATGCCTTCCTGCTTCCTGTACTGGGTGAGAGCTGGGCTTTGTGTCTGCACCATTGCTCTGAGCTCTTTCTGACGTGAAAGACAGCGTGCTCTAAAGAAGCAGGTGAGAACTACAGGTGAAGGAGGCTTGCTGACTTGCTCCCTGGAAAACAACAATTCTAGTTGTGGCCCCAGTACTGCATGACATACCCCTGGTCAGAGTGTTGGAGTAGCAAAATGCTTTGGTTGAAGTCAAACAACTTTTGGGCAGAGAAGAAATCCTTGCAAAAATACTTTGCTTAACTGTTGCCAGTGAGATGAGAAAGCAGCCCAGAACTGTTGGTTTGAAACTGAGGTGAGTGCATGAGAAAGTCTCATGCCAGAAGCTGACCTAAGGTGGGAGTCACTGCAATTCTCCTTACCAATGTTACTATGCCAACAAACAATAAAGCTGCACCAATGAGCTTTGTAGCAATTTGGGAGCTCTTACCACTCTTCCCACCACAGAAATTACACCAATGTCCACACTGGTGAGTGTAACGTAATTAAACAAACCTAAGCAATTATTTTGGAATTTGGGATCTGAAAGAAGCGAGCAAAGAGTCCCTCAAACACCTGAGAGCATCTCTAATTCAGCACTACATACTCCAGGACGCCCTGGGCCTGAGATTTTTGGCCTACAGCACAATGTATAAAGCCCCTGTGAAGCCACTAAGAGCAGTCGGAGTGGTGATGCTCACCTCAGGACCTGCCCATGCAGGAAACAGCTACAGCACGTAACAGCTGTGCTGCTGCAGGTCCTCAGGGGCACTTCCTTGTAATAAGTATACATCTGTGTGGGGTACCCTAATACACACGAGAAGTGAAATACGTTAAAAGCAAACAAAAGCATCCATTGTGTACAATAAGAGGATCTCTCGGGGCCCTGCTGGGTTTTTGAATCCCCCACAATGGATCATTTCACCATACACAGATCAATGCAAAGCAGCACAAAGTGTGCATACGCTGTAAACGTTATCGTAAATTTAAACGTTATATGAAAATAACTGCTTATGCTATGTATGCTGTAGAGTTTGATGAAATTGGCACCATTTTTTCCACTGTAATGCCTTTAAGGCAGTGAATACACTGTGTAGCTGTGCTCAGCAGCAGGAAGAAACCAATACATGGGACTCACCACTGAAAGTCTGAACAAGGTCCCCTGAAACAGATCTAAAACACAGATTTGGATGGCCCATCTCTTCTGGGTACCATGCCAGCTGGCTCAGTAGATTTCATCCACATGGACCAGAGAATATCTTGCTGCAATCAGGTACTGAAAACCAGCTCCCCCAAACCTCCTGCCCCACTGTGGGCTCCTCCACAGCTGCACATGGAGATCCACTGTGTGGTGCCCATGGGCTGCAGGGGGACAGCCTGCTCCACGAGGGGCCTCTCCTGGGCTGCAGGGGGACAGCCTGCTCCATGCCTGTAGCACCACTTTTCTCTGAAAGAGTGGTCAGGCATTGGAATGGCCTGCCTAGGGAGGTGGTTGAGGCACCATCCCTAGCTCTGTTCAAGAAGCATTTAGATGAGGTGCTAAGGGATTTGATTTAGTAGCTTAGTGGGTAGGGATGGTGATAGGAGGATAGTTGGACTAAATGATCTTGTAGGTCCTTTCCAACCTAATATATCTATGAATCCTTCCCACTGCACTGACCTTGGTGCCTGCAGGGCTGCTACTCTCCAATTCCTTGCTCTTCTCTCCCAGCTGCAGCTAGGCAGCAGTTTTCCCCTTTCTTAAATCTTCTCTTCCTGAGGCCCACTCAGCATCACTCACAGCTCAGCTCTGATTAGCAGTAGGCCCCTTTTGGAGCAGCTGGAGCTNCACTGTGTGGTGCCCATGGGCTGCAGGGGAACAGCCTGCTCCATGAGGGGCCTCTCCTGGGCTGCAGGGAACTTCTGCTCCATGCCTGTAGCACCACTTTTCTCTGAAAGAGTGGTCAGGCATTGGAATGGCCTGCCTAGGGAGGTGGTTGAGGCACCATCCCTAGCTCTGTTCAAGAAGCATTTAGATGAGGTGCTAAGGGATTTGATTTAGTAGCTTAGTGGGTAGGGATGGTGATAGGAGGATAGTTGGACTAAATGATCTTGTAGGTCCTTTCCAACCTAATATATCTATGAATCCTTCCCACTGCACTGACCTTGGTGCCTGCAGGGCTGCTACTCTCCAATTCCTTGCTCTTCTCTCCCAGCTGCAGCTAGGCAGCAGTTTTCCCCTTTCTTAAATCTTCTCTTCCTGAGGCCCACTCAGCATCACTCACAGCTCAGCTCTGATTAGCAGTAGGCCCCTTTTGGAGCAGCTGGAGCTGCTTCTGCTCTCACACAGGACAGTGCTGAGCTCTGCTCACAGAGGTCACCCCTGCAGACCCCACTTACCTGACTGTTTGTTGGGTAAGCCTGGTACAGTGCCAGCTTATAGCATTTAGCTTACCTCTTTCTTGTTTCCCACTATATTAGATAGTACAACACAGAACAGGCATGAACCAATACCAGAGTAATGCAACTCAGCTGATGTGTGTTAACCTGTTCAGCTGTCTGATCGTTAACACAGGCAGAGATCTGGTCCTTTGTTATCAAAGTACCAATGGGAAATATTCTTTCTTTTCTCCATCTGATTAGAAAAAGTGTACACCTTCCAGCTGTTATGAAAAGTGATTCCCTCCCCATTAACACCACCAGTCTGTCAAGAATGCCAGCCCCAGCAAGTCCCAATCTTTCCAAACCTGCTTCTCCTCCTTACACTGCTGCTGTTGATGATCTTCTAATTCTATTTCTCCCCCTTGCTACAGCTTCTTTTAAAATATTCACTGTGAACGTCACCCCTCCTGTCTGCACTCATGCAGATAAAAAGTAGCAACCCAAATGCCTCTCGACAGTATCAGTTCCTCCAGGTTTCTACTCTTTCAGGCTCTCCCTGCTTTCCAACTCCTACTACTCTCAGCTACCTTCGCCTGCGGGCAACAGAAAGATCGCTTAGCAAATAATTGCATGGACACTGTCAGGAAGCCTACTGCAGAAGTTGCCACACTGGGCTGGCCCCACCTGTCCCTCTGGCTCAGGGAACTATAGTGGAAGATGTGAGTCCTGGAGGCTTCAGAAAAGTGGTGAAAATTGTGAGTTGATCTGCCAAGTGAAACAGATGCTCATTTAGCAACACACAATTGCAATCTGCTTGAAACAAGTTTCCCTCCAGAGCAGATAAAGGGTGGCTAATCTTTTCATGGTTTTTCAGATTTGGAATAAATTGCATATGGAAAAAAACTCGTGGGTTTCTTTGCATCAAAAGAAAAAAAAACAAAAAAAAAAAACAAATTGATTTATTAACTGAGAGTATTTGGAATGGGGATATTGTAAGTCAGTGTTTATTCCACCTCTTTGTATGAATGCATCAAGACAGAGGTGGGAAGCAAAGAGTAGCCCACAGCTACAGTCTAAGTGCCACGCACATCTCTGTGCTAACCAAATGCCAGCACACGGCCAAGACTCTACAGACCAGAAGACAAAACTCCCATCCTTAGGCAGTCTGACCCAGATGCCCCCCACTCAAGGCATACACTTGCCCTTGGCTGCCTTTTCAGGTACTGGAAGCACAGCTGTTTTCAGAGGAAATCTTACTCAATCTAAGCTGTGTGGAGATACTTATCTCTGCCTAGACTACAGAGGGCTGAGGAATCAGTAAGTTCCTGGTGTAGGTAGGGAAAATAGTGTGGATGACTATGCAGCCTTTGTGACTTGCATTCCAGTACAAAGAGCCAGAAGCAGGAGAGGAGACTGGGAAATAGGAAAATAACGCTGTCACCATCTGAAATAATCCTAAGTATCAAGCAGAACCTGAAAGCTGTATATTCTATTATTCAAGCATTTGCCCTGGATGCTGGCTTTGTCAGTCTGGTGGATCTGTGCAAATAAACATAGTGGCTCCATGTTGTTCTGTTAAATCTGACCTAGAAAAGCAAGAGTAAACAGAACCCAAATTGCCCAGAAATAAAGAAAGGGGACAACAACAAACACCTTGTAAGAAACAGAGTGGAGAAGAGAAAACAGTCTTCACTCCTCTGCTGCATTGTAATACGTAAAGGAGGTGTCCCTTTAAGAATGCTGTTGTTTGTTTCACTGTAGCTCTTTCTGATGGTTTACAGTTTTTAATATAGCATTTTGCTTTGCTGGACTTGAAAAGGTGACACACTGTTTCCATTAATTGTTCTTCCCATATGATAGTTTTCTTCCTTCTCACACTAGCAACACAGGGAACTCCCATTTTAGCCTGCCTTCATATCAGATATAATACAGAAAACTGGAATTTAAACAATTCCAGGTTTTGTTTTGTTTTGTTTTGTTTTGTTTTGTTTTCCAGGGGAAAAAAAGAAGCAAAATGAATAGTACTTTTTCAAGTTCCATGTAAATACTAACAACATTCCCTCTTCTCCCCCCCCTCCTCTCTCCCTCTGTCTGACCCAATTCTGCTTGAGCAGACTGTATCTCTAAGGCAAGCACCTTTGAGACTGCAAACTGATCAGATAGCACCGAACATGAGAGCGCTGCTCTTGGAAAACCAGGTTTAAGGCTGCTATACTTCTGGCACTAAGATTTCCAGGGTACTGGTAGATTGCTTGTACTTTATCAGAATTTCTCCCTTAGCTGAGCTCAGACGAAGAGACAAAGCAATTCCTGCAGCAACTGTGTATCTCAGTACAGCTATCCAGCCTGCCTGAAGGAATGTCATACTCTCAGTATGAATGTTTAAATTTGTTGAACCGTGTCTTGCTATACGTAGCCAGTAAAGAGATACAAATTATTAGCAGGACACCAGCAAACGTGTTCATTTTGTGCTTTATTGCAAGCAACCTTCCCAAATACAGGACAATTCCCACCACAGAACACAAACAACAGGATGTTTCTTCAAGAGTTCCTTTCTTTCCTCTTTTCACTCTTAATCCTTGCACCTCCCACAACACCAAAGCACCAAGCACTTTTTAAAACCTCAACCAGTAACACAACTGCTGCCATCATGTGTTCGTGCTTCCTAAAATAATGCCTAGGAAACCCACCCCAGGGGTTGAGCAGAAGCCCCACCCTTCACACCGTCCACTCCTGCAGGTTTGTGTTACCAGGCTGGCTCCATCCCTGGCTGGAGAGCAGCTGCTTGTTGCATTTCAGGTGAAACATTTCCTTCTGCACGTCCACAGAGTAAACCAAAGAGCAGAAAGGAATGGCTCAGATAACACCAGAAGCAAGCCTCCACACTCACAGCAGCACTACAGCTGCATCCCCAAGAAGCTGTCAGAAAAACCTGCCAGAAATGCACTTCTGGACATCAAGTCACGACACAATGCCACTGGTGTGAAAAAAAAAAATGGACAAAAGCAGCACAAGAACTTCACTGGACATATACAGCTATGCAAGTACTCCATGCAAATTCTGAACTGACAACAGAACTATTCCAATCCATCCCTTTCCCTCGTTTGTCATAGTTTTACAGGGCTTGTCTCTCATTTCTACCTCTTTCCTCAGAGTACTTATATTCTTTCTCTAGACTGCAATACTTTTCATTTTTTTCTTCCTTTCTTCCTGTTGTTCTCCTAGGATGCTGTATTTTCTATGGCTAGATTATTTTTCTGAAACTTATTCATAACTTCTATGTATATGTTTTTATTCAGCAGCTGTGAGAATCCTGCACTTTGCTGCTGAGCTGCTAGCTTCTCTCCCTTGCAGCAGAGCATCCCTGGAGCAACACCCAGCAGGATCCCCTGGGTCTGCCACCATTATATAGCTCAATGTGAGCTGAAAGCCTTCTCTGAAAGAAGTTGGAGCACATGGCCTCAGTCAGACACAAAGAAGTATAGAACGGAGAAGTAAAAAGGTAATATCAATGAAGGTGATCAGGTGCTGGAATGGGCTGCCCAGGGAGGAGGTGGAGTCACTGACCATGGAGGTACACGAGGAACATTCAGACGTTGTGTTGAGGAACATGGTTTAGTGAGAACGATTGGTGATGGGTGGATGGTTGGACTGGATGATCTTGTAGGTCTTTTCCAACCTTGGTGATTCTATGATTTAAATTAAGAACATTTCGTGTTGGAATGGGGAACGTTGAACAAATTAAGCTATGGAGCACAACTTTTGATCCTAGGACTTTCTTCATATCTTTAACTCTGGTGAGAAAGATCAGCCCCCAGATGGGATGGAAAGGCCAAGAAAAGGCTCCGGGCTTTTCAGCATGTAGGAATGAGGTAAGCACACACTGAAACGATTCTTCTTTTCTGGAAAGCAGGGTGGCTGGTCAGACTCTGTAACGGTACACAGCTGAGTGTGTTCCAACACTTCAGACGCAGAAACCCGCTACTGGTGTTGCAACAGAATTAGCATCTTTCCTTCCACTCTAATTAGCGCGCATTTCCCAAGGCGCTTTTATTTATTCCTCTTTTGACATTCTGGCACACAAGAGCAGTGTCAGCTCTACCTCCATTTGTTCAGAGAATTCCGCCGGACGAGTTCCTGCTGCAGTAGGAGCTCGTCCAGGAGCGCCTTTACATCCCCAGAGACCCAACTCCGCAGACCTGCCTTCCGCGGAATCGCTCCGGCAAGCGCTCCTCACTCTAGACCAGAGTTAACAATTGGGATGTACCCATCTTTCCCTTGCTATTCTTACTCCTAGCACAGCCTCGGGGGATGCGGAGGAGGAGGGTCGGGGCACCAGGTGATGGCGGCGGCCCCGCCCGAGGCCGCTGTCGCGCGCTCCGCCTCCCGACTTAAGGGGGCGGTGGCAGCGGCTCCGGCGGAGTGGGACGTGTCGGTGTCACCGCGAGCAGCTTCGAGAGGGCTCGAAGGGTAGGGTCGGGGTGTTGGGACGGGGTGGGGTTGTCCCTGTGTGGCTGAGGAGCTGGCTGTGGTCCGTGGGTCTGCGTTGGGTTCTCCTTCGCCCCTGCGTTGCAGGGCGCCGTAACGGCTCGTTTCGGTGATGGCTGATAGCAGGCAGTAGGGAACGTTGGTTTACGTAATTGATGTCCTTGTTTTGAGTCTGGTCCCTTCGGCTCTATACTGATGCGCGAGGAAAAAATCCGCGTGTCTACGCGTAGCGTAAATATAGCGTATATAATTATGCGCAACGTGTGTGATAGGTGTTAATATGCCGAACCTTTTTGTTAGTCGGGAGACTGCCTTCGTATGTGTCAGCGTGTCACAGAGGCGACAAACCTAAGCGCTGTGGGGCACGTAGGGACGGCTGCCTGCTCTGCTCTGGTCTGCCCGGGTCCTCAGGTTGTGCTGAGGGCGCCCGGAGGAGACACGTGGTGAGCATCCTCACGGCCCCTCCGAGGGTGCGGAGATCCTGAGTACGCGTTGCCCAGCTCTGCTGGCAGCGGCCGGAAGGTAAAAGCAGGCTGGAGCGCGGTGTAAGCCTGCCAAGGGCTGGCTCTGGTCCGTTTGGGACTTCCACCCAGCCCGTGGCCGTATCCGTGCCGCTCGTCCCGCGTCCTAGCATTGCACTGACTCGCTTAGTAATGGCACAGAGGAAACAGCAGCTTGAGTTCTTGTTTCCCCGTCTGCTTCTGAGATTGGTAGGCACTGGGTGGAGCAAAGAGGACGTTCTTCTTGTGAGCACCGGGGAAATTGAAACTAAAAGTAACGTAGTGACACAAACTGAACGCGCCTTCCTGTAGAAACATGGAAATGCTGATGCCTTCTTGGCACAGAAGGCAAATATTTGTATGCCTTCTGCAGCCTATGATATTATGTTAAGTTCCTAATGCCTGATTTGAAACACAGAAGTCTGTTGTTTATCATGGCAGTGTTATGTTGACTCAAAGCAGTGTTTATATTAAGTTATTTGAAGAACTTAGTGCACTGTACTCACATTAACACAAGGGCGTGTAGTCAATGTGAGCGTTATGACTTGCATATTATATATATATTTTAAAGAAGACTTATGTCCTAAAAGCGCTGAAGTACTAACACCACAGTCTTTCCAATGCTATAGTATAATTAATTAGGAGAGAGCAGCACCCAGAAGCTTTACTCAGTTGCTCTGCAGTAGAAGCTGTACAAACACAGGCAGAAAGGCAGTCATGGTTCCCAAAGGATTTGTGAAATAAACAGAAAACAAGAGACTTTAGATATAGAAAAAATATTTGTTTAATAAAGCACCTCTAAATGCTTGTACAAAAAAAAGCCCATTATAGATCGTATTTATGTCGTAGTTCTTATTTCATTTATATCTCTTTAGCTTAGCTGCTGTTAATGTGAGCTGCTGGATTTAAGGGTTAATGCTTCTACACAACTGAGAAGCAGCAGTTGCTAGGTAGAAGATTCTCCTAGCAGTGGTTAATGTGCAGTTGAGGTGCAGTAGTTTTTGTATGGTAATTGATTTGAATGATGTATTTCTCTCACTTTCTCTTAAAAAGGTTTTGCTGCAGTCAGTCAGGAATATCCCTGTGGAAAACCATGGCTGTACCACTACAGTGTTTTGTGAAACGCTACCTAGATCCCGTCTTGACAGGCAGTCAGTTTTGCATTTTCCTTTGCTCCCTTCTGGATGGTTTTGTGCCCGTAGAACTTCATGGCTTCAGCATAAAAGCACTGTTAGGTCTGATGCCAGTGGTAGTGTGGTGTGCTCTGCTGTGGATTCCCAGTACTCTGGGATTTCCCATTTGGGTCAGGCTGGGTAATTCTCACGCATAGAAGGAGGTGGAGCATTATATCAAGACATCAGCTGATAAGTACGGCATGATGTGTCTTCTCCTGGTGCCTGTCAGAACCAGCAGGGACCAGTAGCATTTTGTAAGGTGGTAGCACTGAGTAAGTGGGGACTGAAACACAGTAAGGGCAAAGTTTGTGCCCCTAGAGATTTCTTGCAGAGCTCGTGGTGCTCCTGCACGTGATGCTCTTAGAAAATAGCTTTTCCTGCTCAGAGAGGGTCATGGCAGGTGTTGTTTTCAAGTTTCCCACATCCTGGTCCAAGTTGAGCAACCCCAGATATGCCAAGTATGCTTGCTTCACCACTTGTTCTGCTCTTCCTGTGACCCTGTGTAATAAAACAGTATTGTCAAGAGCGCTGTTAGAAAAGCAGGGTTCTTATGACAGTAGAGAACAGAATCAGGCTTGTAGACCCACTGCAGTCAATTTTTGTTAAATAGTTTTCCTAATTGCCATCACTTCAGGCAACTCAAACCTTTTGCCTTGATCACGTGGCTTTGTAATTTATTTGTATGAAAGACAGAAACACTTCTCTGGCAGGTGTTTTTTTTTTTTTGAAATAAATCATAAATAAGACAATGAGTGCTTGCTCAGCAGTGTGGATTGCTGGAGGAGGCTTTCTGTGTCTTTTAGATGAGCAGGTTGATAGAATAGGGCAGGTGCATCATAGTTTTGCAACATATAGCGTGGATCTTACTTCCTTGTATCTGGTGTGTGGTGCATATTAGGTTTTGATTTCTGTAAACAGAAATATAAAAGATCTGGTTTTGGCCCCTTTTTATTGCGGATTCATCTTTTTCAGGCAACTTGTGTTGTTCTTCTGATAGAGCTGTTCTTTCCTCTCAGTATTTTCACTGAGTTCTCTAGGAATTTCCTGTTCAGGAAATAAATAACTGTTTGGCAGAATAATTAGAGATAAAGAAGCAAATCATGCTGTATTTGGTTGTTCATCCTTTATATGAAGAAAGGAAAACTTAGTTATAGCAAACTACACACAAAAAGATAGCTCATAGTATTTTGCACTGGATTTCTGTGTTGGTAGTGTTACTTGCTACATCTAGGCAGTATTTAAATATATAAATGCATTTAATTATCTTTTCCCAGCTTAGGAAAGGAAAAAAAACACAAAAAAAAATTTTCTTTATTGATTTAAATCATTAATGTTTCATAACCATATGTATGTGTATAGATCTGGGGAAATGAGGAAGCAAAAGTAAAACACTTTTTTTCTGTAGTGGCTGTGTGAGTGGCCATTCTTCTTGCACGGAGCAGCCATTCATCATGCTCTGACCCTCAGCAAAAGTTCTTGCACGTGGCCTTGATCACAAATAATTTAGGCTTTTGAAATCAAGTCCTGTGGGAGGGTAAGAGCAAGAGGAGAGGCTACAAAGAGATCCCAGAGTCCAAGTCTGGATGGACTTTGTTGTGGGCACTGCAGATGGAGCAAGGTTCCCTAGGCAATCATTTTGTACTGTGTGCAGTACTTAAAGAGCATCTGAAAGGATGCTGAGCACTCGTGTTTAGGTATCTGAATCCTATTCATCCAGATTTCTGCGGGGGAGGAGGGAACATTGGGAGACTTGAGAGAAATGCACTGGGAAGTTTATATTGGGTCTTAGGAGGAATCTTTCCACAGAGATGTTGTTCAAGGGACTGCCCAGGGAAGTGGTGGAGTTGCCATCTCTGGAGGTATGTAAGAGATGTGTGGTTATGGTGCTTAGGGGCATGGTTTAGTCTTAGTCTTGGTACTGTTAAGTGGATGGATTTGGTGATCTTGAAGGTCTTTTCCAACCTAAATGATTCTATGACAATCCAAGAAAACCATCACAAACGGTCCTGCATTTCCCCTTGTGTTACTCCAGTGATTTTCTTTCATCTTGGGGAACTTCAAAACTGTGTTTTATTTTCTTGATGTCTAGTTACTGATAAGTCTCCATGCAAACTTTAAATGCCTGAAGATTTTGCTGGGCACATTTTCCATACAAGTGTGTGCCAGAGAAGTAGGTAGTAGCCTGTGCTCTGTCTTCCATCCTCCCTGCTGGCTCTGTACTCGCCTCCTGCAATACACACTTCTTCAGTGTCTAGAGGAGGGTTGTCTAGGTGATGCAGATCCTACCTTCTTGTTTGTTTTCTTCTGTTCTACTAGCAGCCTGTCTTTCAGCAGTTTTTGTCTCGAGATTGGTATTGTGCAGGCATTGCTGTAGATGTCTGTACACTCTCTGTCTCACTGGCACTTCAGCATAAGTTCTTTCAAAGCATCTCCTGGTACCTGACAGCAGAGGTGCATTTGTTGACAGAACTGAACTTGCAATAACCCATGCTGAGCATGACCCCATATGTTTACCCAGGAGGATGCACCTGCTTCAGTACCTTCATGACAACAGTGCCACAGAGAGCACAGGATGAACACTGATGCATTTGATTTGAAAATAAACCAGTGATTATTCTGTTGCAGATCTTCTCCTCAGTTACTCGTGCATAAGGAGAACCTGATTTACCTTCCGTGTTGGCTTCTTATGTGAGTGGTATGCAGCAATTCCCATTTCCTGGTGTTAAAGGTTTTGTGGCTTAAGAAAATTACTTCTTCCTCTCCCTTCCTTCCCTGCCAGAGAGTCCTCTAGGATGACACGCTCATCCAGAGGTGTTCTACACTTCAAGGCAGAGCCAGGTATTCTACTCCACAGCAAAGCATCTGTTTCACTGTGGTGATTAGTGCACCCTGACCTTCCTGTGCTGTGCTGCCTACACCTTGGGTTCTGCAAGTCCAAGTCCCAAGGAGATGAGGAGCAGGAACAAGAGGTGTTAGCCTACTTTGCCGCATTTGTACACCCACAATCATGGGACTATAACTTAGTGCCCTCTAATAGCCTCATCATTTTAATTGCATAATGGGAACGTGTGGTTTTGAATTAGTCATGACTCTGGTACCTGTTTGATGAGCTGTCTTCCTTGAAGGGAAGGCTTTGTTTTCCTAAGGGCTGTGTACTGCCTCCCAGAAGAAATGAAATTCTATTAATTAGGCATTAAAAGGCAAGGTTGTAAGTTGTGCGGTTGGGAGTACTTACAGGGAGAAGGGAAACAACTGAGAAATATGTAGCTGTGAGCATTGTGCACAGTAGAGCACTTTGATCTCTCTGCCCGTGACATGCTGGGCCTTCATGTATATAAATAGTTGTATCAGAGCATGGTGTCATTGCAATCCTATTTGCTTTGCAAACAGCTGCATGTATGCTTGTGGTGTGGAGGAACACAACTCCAAAATACTCTCACGTGTCTTCAGATGTGAGCTGCTGAGACTAGAATTTAATGACTGTGACGTGAGTTGGTCTGTTTGCCAAGAACTTAGGGCTGTCTTATATTTGTTATGTTAGATAGGTTGTTGTGAAGATCAGCTGCTGTGTAACTGGGGAGTTGACTCAACAGGGCTGCTGGGGAAACAGGAAAGCAGATCTGCAATAAGACAGAAAGAAGCCCTTTGACTCTCATCTACACGCAGATAAAGGTGGGATCTGCTAGGAAGAACAGGAACCTGGCTTACATGCTTGTTCCACCTCCCAGACCATGAAGTTGTCTTGGGAAAGTGGGACTGAAAAATCGGGGGGATTTATACCCAAAATACTCCTTTGAGGGGATTTATGGAGAACTGTTTTATGCATAAATACTTGCTCAGAAACTGAGCCATCCTAGGTTCTGATCCTCAGAGAGGAAACCTTCTGACTGCTATTTCATTAGTGGTCACAGGTGGGTGTGAGAGGAAGATCTGTTTGGCTGGCTGGCCAGGAAGAGGGTATCTATCCCCTGTGTTAGTCCAAGGTTAAATTTTACAGTAGGAGTGCAAGATACTCACCTAACTAAGGTCTTTCAGTGAGCTTTTCAGAGCTCATTGTTGAGAACCAATTTGCTTCCAAAGTTCTGTTTTCTGCAAGATGCTAACCTGTTCAACATGCAAGGTGCCCAGTTGAATTCACTGCCAATACATTCTTGTTTAATTGTTACTACACTAGTTTATCTAACTAGATTTATTATACGAATGCAGCTACATGTACAACAGCACTCAGATTTTGCAATAGTGATTCTTATGACCTCTTCAGTGGACAAGAGTGTTGGTGAGTTGCCGTTGTATTCAAGAGTGGGTGGGGGTAGGATGTCCAGCTGGGTCGTCGTTCTGATCCCTGGTGGGTTTGGTCAACTTAAAAGACCTAAGAAACACTGCAGTTAGAACAGAACTGATCAAAATGCTTGGTGAGTTTGCAACATTGACTGAACATATGCATCTTCTCCGTTGCTCTGAGATGTAGTTATAGAGACTGTTTGGGGCTGATTTGTCTCAGGATGTAATTATGGAACTGATTTTTAATTTTAACTCTGCCCTATCCTTACTAGCCATCTCACCAGATGCACACAATTAGGTGGGCAGTTCTAATTCTGTGGTTATTACCAAGGCTGTCACTTTTGGCTTACTTTCATTCAGAGGGCAAAACCAAGTGTCAGCACTTCCTAGCTGTGACTGGACTGTGCTTCATAAAATAACCGTCCTAACAGAATAAGGAAATCCCCAACAGGAAGAAAACCAAGATTAAAACATGCACCACTGTGCAACAGCAGTTCAAGCAGCAAAAAGCTTGACAGCAGAAAAAAAGTAATGTGATAAATTAAAGGCATCTGAAATGAGCAAAAGTGAGACATTTCTGGCATGTGAGATTCAAAATGTTACTAGGGATGAGTCAGGGGAAAGAAAAAAACAGGTCAGATGATGTCAGCATTTGCATATATGAGACTGAAAAAAAATGTTGCAGTAAATCTGCATTACGCTTGCTGGCTCCTGTTATACTTGCTCAGTGGTAAAGGTAGAGCTTCCATCAACTCTTCTTCCCTGTGCTAAATAAAATTTAATTATTCAGAGATATACCTGGGGGAAGACGATATTCTGAACGTGGTTTAATTTGCTTTGAAATAAAATATTTAATTCCTGTAAGAAACATTAAGTTCTGGAAGAAATAATACTATATATCATCTGAACAGGGATGCTTTTTCAGAAGCAACATTTAAAATCTTACGAGACCAGATTGGAATCCATGTATATTAAAAAATCTATTTATAAAATCTTCTTGGCTTTGTAATTGAGCTATCAAAAGCAACGTCTATTTTAACTATCCGTGGTTATTTTACATTGCCACTTCTCATTGGTGTATCTAACAAGATGTGCATGTGGCTTGCGTGTGCACAACATGTACTTCTTTGAGTGGTTTTAGCTTGGAGATTACTTCCTTCATCCCCTTTGTTTTCTCTGCTTGTGGTACTCTCTGTTTGTGGCAGGTATTAGCAAGAATTCTAGTGCCTATCCAGAATTTTCCATGTTGAGTATGGCTATAGCTGAAAGGTGTCTGAAGATGCCAGATGGTCTGGATTGCTGCTGTTTTCAGAAACAGTATCTCATAGAAAAGGAATCTCAAAAGTTCCCTAAAGCAACAAATTTTACCTTAAAGGTTGCTGATGCTTCTGTTTGTAGGCCTCTTCCCCTCATATTGGCCTTCTGAAAATACCCTAGCCACAAAACCTGCAATGCATCACACTACTAAACTATGTCACTTAGTTACAGCTTCTTATTATGCACTGTAATATCTGCTATGGCAGATGGGCTGGCATAGCTGACCAGCTTGTCTTGTGCCTGGAAGGCCCAGGAACCAAAGCTGAAGGAGGATTTTGAGCAGTTCCCAGTCAGTCTGTGGAAGCTGTGACAACTGCCAGCCCTGAGTAGAGTGGTTATCGAGGTGAAGGCTGGTGCACAATGTTCTGTCTTCATCCACTGTTACCCTTCTCTAGTCATGGCCTAGAAGCCCTACCTGCCAGGCTGTGAGCCTTATCAGTATTTTCTAATGGAAGAAGAACAAGTAATAGTTGCTCTAGGACCAGCAACCTGGCAACACTGCACAATATATGTGAAGTCCTTTGGTTGAGAATATGACTACAATTGGAGACTAATAGGAGAGCAAAGAAACATCCAGTGCTTTATTGTACTGGTAACATATTTCTTGGTATTTCATCTTCGTTTATCTTGAAGCTTCATATAAGCTTGGCATGTGAGTCATTCTGCCATGCAGCAATATGGTTTCAAGTTCATGCAGTTCAAAGTGTGCTGTAGTATTACTGAAACTGGAAATTTGTGACCCATATCTGACACTGTAACTTGTGTAATGTATTTTGAAGGGTGGTAGGATATTGGTGCTTTGGTTACCTGTTTGATTTTCAGGTTCCTCTGAAATGAATGAAAAATTCTTTAACAAAAGATCAAATTCATTCCCTTGATGAAACAGGCGTTAGTAGCTAGGAAGACTGTAGCAAAGTGGGATGGCTGGGCTGGTAGGGGGAAAATGGCAGTGTAGTATGTACAGAGTTATTTTCTGCCTGCTGGACATAAACAACCATTCTGCAAGAAAATGGAGTGAAGTCCCGTAGGAAAAGAGTAGTTAACTAAAAATCTTGGCAGCAGCAGCTTAGAAGTCAGGATTTCAAGCTCAGCCACAGGTGACTTTTGGTAGGGTGTATCTGTGTAGTGTTGTGGTTGGTGGGCAGCCTGTGAATTCTCTTGGTGATTGGGAAAGATCTTGTTCTTCTAAAAGACCTTTAAGACAGTGTCCTTGTTTTCTGCTGAACAGTGAAGCACTTCTGCTGCTTCTGTGACACAATACTAGTAAAGTAAGATGGGAAGTAATAGGGGTTTGCTGGAGGGGTGCTTTATTATTTGTTGACATCACAGTGTAGCCCCCAGACACTATGGGCACTGTGCAGAGTTATGGAAAGCATAGTGTTCTTAAGTTATGTTTTCCACTTCTAATAAACAGACTCTGATGTTCATTTGCTGTGGGAAGGTGATGCAGGAAACCAGCAGGGTTTGTGAAAAGAGGATGGGCATGCTGCAGCCT
Source organism: Odontophorus gujanensis (assembly GCA_013399175.1). Taxonomy (NCBI): domain Eukaryota; kingdom Metazoa; phylum Chordata; class Aves; order Galliformes; family Odontophoridae; genus Odontophorus; species Odontophorus gujanensis. The sequence goes on from VXAB01013493.1 coordinate 135,780, forward strand.
GAACAACTGAAAGTTACAGTCGTTACCCTTCTGTTTATGTGTACCTTGTTCTAAGGAGAGCCCATGACTCCTCTCCTGAGTGCAGTCACATCAACCCCAGACATTAAACTGGACTAGATGGTCTAGAAGGCATCTGCTTACTCAGGGTTAGCGACTGGTTGGTCCTGGCTGGGGAACAGCTTTGAAGTGAGATGTGAAGGAGATAAAACTGAAGTAGGCAGGCTGGCTGTGTGCCAGATGCTGGTAGTGGGCACACCTCTGCTGTAACACATGTATAAACTAAAAGTGCCAATCTGCTGGTGCTGAGGAATGAAGGTAGCTCCTTCTGTGGACACTGATGTGTTTGTGTCTGCCGGCCTGGCTGTGTTACCAAGTGTTTTGAGACTGCTAACTTCAGCCCATAACCAGACCTACTTGTTCCTGGCTTGTTCCTGGGCCTCAGAATGGTTTTGCAGTGGGCTGTGATCTCTCTAGTTTGGCCTAGAGTAGACGGTTAGCCTAAGGACCTATCTGTTAATACTACATGGCTGTTCTTAAGACTTCAGGCAGTTTTCTTACGTAAATGAGGTAACACTTACTTTCTACTGCTCCTTATCCTTTCATTGGAAATAACTGTAGCAGCCCTTCCTTCACTTTGTAGTATTTGTGGGTTTAATCTGTAGGATCAGATCCCCTGCATCCTTGTGGATGACATGTGAACAGTATGGTTGAATGTGTGCAGGCATAGGGAACTGCATGCGTGGAAGCAGCTGAACTATCTGAAAATTGTCGATTAACATTCTTATGGTGATCTATACAAGTGTTAGCATAAGACAGACCTAAAATTTGGGAAAGACCTTGATGCATTTAGATATGTGATCTCTCTCTTTGTCACTTTGAGGCCTTGGAAGGAAGTTTCATGTGATACTGTGATGGGAACAAACTTGAAAGCACAGCTGAGGACTTAACTTGTGATTGCATATGACTTTCAATTGTGACCAAGGTCTAAAAATAAACTGCTCACTTAAAGCTTGGGGGGGGGGATATTTATTCACATGTTTACAGATAACCAAAGGTGGGTGGATTGATAGCTCTTGGGCCAAAGATCCACATCTATGGCTTGAGGGGAGACGTTGGCTATATGGAGTTATCAAAGAATCATGGAGCAGAAAGGTGTGCTGTCTGTGCCATGGGCTGGTGGTGGAATCCCAGTGCAGCTGAGCACAGCTATCATGGAGCAGCTAAAAAGAACTGTGCTTGGGTCCACAACCCAACCAAAGGCCTTGAATCCGGGAGCTGCAAGTAGCTCTTGCTTGCTTTGTGCAGGCTGGCCTCATGGTGTACTGTTGTGTATTTTGTCTCTGTGATACTGCTTTAGTTTTGATCTTTTGGTTTGGGAATGTAGGGGAGAAGTTACTCCCTTCTTTGTGAGGAGGATAACTAAATGGTGTTCCCCAGCAGTGCTAAATGTGTTTTGGTTTAAAAATATGAGAGCAACTCTACACTATGAAATAAAATACAATACTTAGTAGTACATAATGTATTATTCTGCAGGAAAACACTGAAGTACTTGCTTTCTTGTGTTTGTGTGGTGTATTTTGTGTGTTGTTTCTGGCTTTTTTTTTTTTGCTCCAGAAAGCATGGCAAGTTGTCCTACATCATCTTGTGCTTGGATGTTGTTGTCAGCTGTTGTAAATCTGTTCTGCAGGTTTCCTTGCTCATACAATGAAGAGCTGTCAGAAATGCATACTGGGAGGAGCAGGTGTTATGTTAACTCTGTGAAACTATAGAGTAGTAATAAATAAATAAATAGAGGAGAAGCAGAAAAGAGACTTACTCAAAGCAATATATATATATATATATATTTTTTTTTTTTCGTCCAGTCACGTTTAGAAAGTGTTTTACCAGATCTGCACATCTCCCACTGACTGTTTTTTTTTTTTGCCAAGCACCGGTTTGTTTCTCTGCCAGTGGAAAGTTTTTGAGTACAAAAGACCAGCAGCATTCTGGTGTCATCTGCAGGCCTCTTGTCTCCCTCAGCAGTCCTTTGGGTAGGGCTTTTCTGCAGGTGTTTTAAGCACACTGTTGAACTGCCCTGTTTTTCCACCTTCTGCTCATGTTAAAAAAGTCCTAAAGCATTGGTCTTACTGCACAGTAGTCCTGTACTCAGTGTGTTTTCAACTGTGATGTAGCTGGGGTGATTTTGGACTTGCTGAAGTCAGTGGAAAATGCAGCTTTGGTGACTGTTGAGATTAATGGCACTGTAACTGCTATGTTAACAGCCTGCCCGCCTGTAGCACATGTAATGGAAAATGAATTTTGCTGTTCCCATATGTGAACTTTAAACGGCTGTGAATGAGGTATTATATTTCCTTCCTAAAGCAAAAGAACCGTTGGTATTAAGTTTTAGCTGAGGATAATATTTGCAGTGCTGCAACTTAGAACATTTCTTTTCTTTCTCCTCCCATGTATTGGTTGGTAATTACATTCACAGTCTGCTAAAAGAATATGCCCATGTGTGCATATAAGTACCAGAGCACTGTTCTTCCAGTAATTCCATTTTTTTTCAAATTACTTGATGATAAAGACGATGTATTCTAAATATTTTAGGCAGCTTCTTGGTGCTGAAATATTAACTTCAAGGCTGGATAAGAAAGATGGTCCACCACCATTAACGACACCACATGTCCTTCTGGCAAGTTGTGCAAGAGGGTTTTGCTCAGGGAATTGCCTGCTCTGACCTCTGGTCTAGCAGAGAGCTGCACTCGTGGAAGGAAGAAGGGAAGCTTTTGGGCCTGTTTGGCTTGGGAAATGGAGGCTGATGCTGAAAAGCTGATGAGTCAATTGTGTAATGTGGTAGTTGGGGGGGTGAGTGGGTGTGTTACCTGGCAGTGACTGGATATTGGGTGAGAGAGGTGAAGAGGAAAGGCAAATTGCAAATCCTTTTTCCCATGGCCATTGTATTTACATAGGCAGTGTATGCATGCCAGTCAGAAATAAATCTGCCTCGTTCTTCCTGTGAGTATGCCTGCCCAGGGCAAGCTGGTTGTTTTGTGCAACAGCAGAGGTCGTTAAGATTTTATCAGGATTTCCAGTGAAAGAGTGGATTTAAAATAAGTTAATGACAGGATTTTTGGATTTGCCCTAATTATATACTTCCCGACATGGAAGCTTGAAGTCCATACATGCTGTGGAAGTTAGCCTAAGTTTCACCTAGCATGCAGGATCTGAATGGTTTGTCAATGCTTTGTTGAGGAGAAAGAGTTTACAGAGGCTTTTGGATTCTGCCAACTTCATGTACTGTCTGCAGGGCCACCCAGATAACATTGGTGTCTCCCAGACCCCCACTATTGTCACACAGAGCTATGTGTGTGCCCAGCAGTGTGGCCCAGGCAGTGCTGTGTCTGCTTTTCTTTTCACAGTGGATAAGCAGGGGGTATCTGCTGCAAATGCTGTTGAGAACTTGGTGTAGATTTGGGGTGGCCAGGATGAGCACTGGGGTACAGGGTGATTGCTAATATTGTATGTATCCCCAGAAAGGGACTAAGCCAGTGTTTCTGTCACTGCTAAACATAGAATCTGTCCATCATGATTGAGAAGACACAGAAATGGGATTACTTTAATGAATAAACTCTAAGTTATGGTGCAAATGTGTTTTCTCCCATGTATGGGGTGGAGTGTGTCTCTTCCTACTAATTTCTAGCAAAAGTGAATATTACCTTTGAAATGATAATTAAACGTCAGGCTGATATCTGGTGTTTTTTTTTTCTTTTCAGGTCAGTCTTGATTTTAATACAAGATACTAAAGATGACACCAAAACATGAAAAACAAGTAAGTGGTTGTGAAGTGAATTTCATTGAGATGTAGTTTACTTAACCTGGTGGATATCAGATAATAATTGGTTGTGGCAATTTTTTAACATTTCCCACCATGTGTTGAGTAATTCCAAGGAAGCGATGCTGAGAAATCCGAAGCATATCTATTTCTTCCACAGACGAAACCTGCAATCAGAACAGCCTTCATCTCTGAAGTATCTCCAGTTAAAAATGTTCATACATAGGTTATCAGGCTGTGTTGTGTTAAAGGGGTGCTATGCTGGGAACAAAGAATACTAATAAATGAGATGGTCATTTCAATGGCTGTTGACGCAATCTCAGTTGCTGTTAATAATTTGCAACCTAAACTGTGTATCATTTCAGAACATGAGATTGAGAAGTGAAACTAACTTGTATGAACTGAGAAATGTGATTTCTTTTAACCCCCAGTCCATTCTACTTGTGTAGATTAGGGCTGATGTTAGCCAAAGGAAGGCAATCTGAAGGAGTACTTAAACCCCCTCTGATCCTTTTTTTTACTTGTCTGGTGATTTCTGGCTCTTTGTAACTTTTGGTACAGTTGATTCAGATCCTAAAAACGAGATAAATGAGATTAAAATGGATCTCTGTAGTACAGAGCAAATAGTGACTCCTGCTTTGCAGACCCAGGTTAATTTAGTTGAGCAATGCTGGTAGATTAAATGGGTTTAATCAGATGTAACTAATTAAAGCCTAACAAATGATCACACATTTTGCCACCATTTCTTTTGTTAATTGTATTTATTTTTAAAAGTGGGTAAAAACTGAATATGTGAACAAGGTTTCATTCTCTTAAGCATACTGAGTACTGAAAGAGTAGACCTCAAAGACCACTCAAATCCGTGAGAGACCAAAGTCTTTCATTTCTGACAGTATCCCTGTCTGCTGTCACTGGTGGGTTAGTACGAATGTCTATTAGTCTTACAGCAACTGTAAGTAGAAGTTTTCTGAAAGCAATGGCTTTTTGTAAATGATATTTTGCTGTTCAAATCATGCAAATTTTCAAAACAGTTTGTTGAAATAATATATTAAAACGAGTTCGCTGAAGCATTCAAGAATGTAAGTTGATTTGCAATTAAAAAAATGTGTTAATTTGCAATTAAAAAAATCCCCTCCAAAAAAGAGGATTCTTTTGGAGGCATATTTACTTATAAAATTCATTGCTAGTGTTCTGTAGTAATGTTGGGAGCCAGGAGCTATCTACAAGTCATAGGGAAAACAGGTTGATGGGTCTGAAGAGTAGACCCCGAAGGCAGGCTTGAGGAAGAATTCATTTGAAATGCACAGCTGCTGTTGCTTCTACTGCTGTGGTCGGTGTCCTCAGGAGCCACAGGGACCCTTTTTCTCTTTTCTCCAGTCCAGGACTGGTTTGTCAACAAGACAGGAACAAAATGTTTCCATCTAACCAATGAGCACTAAAAATTGTGTGACCATGCTAAGGTGCCTCCTGGACTGGAGGTCAGTGTGAAATGCAAAAGTGTGAGAAGATTTGGCCTCAAACAGGCACACACAGAAAAAAGGATATAAGTTCCACGAGTGTGCTGGTCTCACATATAATGGAGTTAGATTTTAAGAAGCATACTGAAACCCTGGCTCTGTGTCTGCTGCGGCTGAACCAGCAGGAGCACTCGTTCTTTGTGGTTTGTTTTAGTCCAAACCAAACTCAGACTGCTGTAACTACTGAGTAACTATCTGCTGATTACTGATTTAGCAGAGAATCCCAGGAATCTAATTATTGCAACACAGGAAGTCTGCATTCTTTGCTGGAACCAGGTAATAGAGAGCTTAAACTGACATGCCCCAGGGTTAGCGTGCTGCAGGAAGAGTTAAAAGCTGCCAGCAACTGGTGCTTTGCAGGAGCAGCACCTTCTGGAATGTCGATCTTTCACCATTGCTGCCATCAATGAAATACGGAGAATGGAGAGAGGCATATCTTCTTTATTCACTGAGAGTATGACATAGGGCATTCACACGGTCCAGGAATGATGTTTTATTCTTCATGCTGGAGTCGTTAAGCTACAGAATGTCTGGAGTGATGCAGTGCCTTTCATTCAGTATTCAGTGCATCAGAAAGGAGATGACTATGCATGAGTGGTTCAGACACCAGGATGGGGGGGAAGAGCTTGGATTTCAGATGTCTCTCCATTGGTCATCAGATTTATTTTTTTTTAGGATGTAATGATTTGAGTGAGACTTGAACTCTGATGTCCTGGTCAATGTGAGCCAAAGATATACCTGTATGTTCTCTTTGGCACAATGCTGACGAAATCACTGTTTGAACAAATCATTGTCTCTTAGCTTTTTCCTTCTTAGCAGTCTTACTATCCAGCATGCATAGAGAATGGACCACAGCCCTCTGTGTGAAAAGTCCTGTGTAATATGTGATTGATTCTTTTACTAATGGACAACCTGCTGGGGAAACTTTTTTTCTAGGAGGGTTATGGAAAATGACTCTGTAGGGGTTATTGACTAGTCAGATGCATGACAGAGGCACCACAGAGCATGAGGTTATCACCTGATACTGTCCAGAACATGGAGATTTGGTGTAGCTGGAATGAATGAAGCACATAGTCATTCAACACAAGATTATTTTTATTCCTCCCTCTTGTGGTAGATTTTTTCCCATGTTAAAAATAGACATTTCTGTGTCAGATTTCCTATTTTCCTAATGAGAAAACAAAAATAGACTTTTCAGAAACACAGTTTTTGTGGTCAAGTTCTACATATTGGAGCTTCTGGCTAATGCTTTATCTCAAAGCATTCCATTGCACTGTTGAAAAAAAAAATCTCCAACAGGAGAGAAAGGGGGTTTAAAACAAAGAAATAATTTCATTTGCCTCAGCTGCTTTTATGGTATTTTTCTCTCTGGGGCAAATCCAAATGGGAACATTTCAGTCTATAGTGTTTGTGTCTACATAGCCTTAGCACTGCCCCTTTCCTCTGTTGTCTTCTCTCCTGTTCTCTGTCCAGGACAGTAACTGTGAGGGTATGTACAAACAAGACCTCAGAGTCATTTTGGCTGTTCTGTCATTTTTATTTGACCCTAACTACTTGGTTTGCTCCAGTTTGTATGGGTAGAGCAGTGAAATACCACTGGTACCTAAGCTGGCAGGCATGGAAATCACAGTCATTAATTAGGAAGCATATCTTGACAGAGAAGCTTCTCTACTTCTGTTTTGCTGAGCAGTTAGATACTTTTTGTTCTTATTACTACGTGTATCTGCTTTGCTTCCATGTCTAGTAACTCTGCAGAGTTATTTCATGCAGGGGAGAGAAATTGCTTTTTCTTTTTCCTCAGTTCTTTAACAAAATTCCTTGCTAGTCCAGCTTTAGGGGAAAATTGAAGTTGTTCATGCAGATATTTGGACCAATGTGACTGCTGGAATTCAGGTGAAAGCTGTAGTGCCAGAAGTTGGATAGGAAATGTTTTGCTTGTGAATTTCACCATTTATAGGAGAAGAAATGAATGGAGATGCTCCTTGCTGATAGCTTTCTGTTGTAAATACATAGTTTCCAGTGCAATAGCCTTCCACACTCAAGGCTGGACGCTTTGTTCTATCAGCGATAAATTCTGGTCTGTAGAGAATTGTTGCATTAGGCTTTGTGGGGAAGATATCATTCTTGAATGCTCTATGTCCTCAAAGACAAACAAGGAAAACCAAGGAAAAAAACCACACAGGCAAAGTATATATAATATGGCATAACTGGTAGATCTGCAATTCTGGGAAAAACAAAGGGAACTGGGAGGAGGAAGACAGCTTGAAAATGATTGCAGTAGAGTAACACAAAACTTCCCTGAAATTATGACTTTCTTCGGGTTGTTTCCCAGTTTGTAAGGCTGGATTGCACCATAGTCTTGTGACAGAAGGTGAAGTGTGTGGTGAAGTGCGTGTCTTGATGTGGTCTGTGGGAAGAGTTCAGCCTTGTCCAATACAGGTAAACAGCAGATCACTTGAAGATAGACATGCCTACTAAGGGTAGCCAAATTTCTGTAGCAAGACTGGGAGGGAAAGAGGTATATAGAGAGGAGAAAGACAATTATTGTATGAAACTGCTGTTACTTGTGTGATGTTTGTGAACAGAGGTCTGAGCCATCCCCAGAGGAATCTTCTGCCATCTACTCCATTCAGACCCTCGCATAGCCTGTGTGTGAATTCTGGCTTTGTTCAAGGCTAGCATTATAGGGTGACTTAAGCACTGCTTGTGGCAGTGTATTTGCACCCATCGCAAGTAGCTAGGGCTACTTGTGTTAAGACAATGTTGTTATTCCAGTGGAATTTTGTATCCTAGAGAGTGCTTTGAAGGTCAAAAGAGAGGGGTCGGACTCAGTACATGTTTCCACTATTTCACAGAAGCAGAAACAGTAACGAGAATTGGAACAAATGCTTCCTGGATTCAAGATAATCTGTAGGGCAAGTCCTGCAGTTCTAGGGAAAGACTGTACACTTTTTTTTTATTCTCTAGTTGTTTAATGCTTATCTTGCTTCATTCTGACCTCAGCCTTCTGTTAATGAAGAAAAAAAAAGAAACACCTATTACTCTACTGAAGTTAAGGTATTCTAAATTGGAGCTTATGCTGACTGTGAGTTTGGCAGTTTCCTGAGGTGTCCTGCTGTACTGTAAAACACCTGGATTCTTGGCTCAGTGATATACTGGTGGAATGTCTGACTACCACAGCACATGCAATGGGTCTTGTTTCTTGTATGAGCAGTCTGAAAAGTGTTTGACGTCCACAGTATTGAAACTTATGTACTTTTAATTTCCAGTTAAACAGACACTAAGGTTTTGTGTGGAAATTGCATGGCTTGAAGTCACTGACAGTGTAACCCATAGCTATCCCACAGCATATCCAATAATAATTTTTAATCATAATGTTTTGGTATGGTAGAGGTTTAAAGGAGTAATTTACTTACAAGCTAGTTTGATTCCTCACAAAGGAGAGGTCACTTGGTAATGAAGTAATTTGAGGAACCTAGGTAACAGGAAGCATAATGGAAAGACAATGTGCCAACTGATACTGCAAAAGGATCGCAAAGTTAGTTAGAAGAAGGCTGTTTATAATTGTGACTCCTGGGCTGCAGTTAAGAGGTAGAGTCCTGTGTGAAGCTCCCTGGCATAACTGTTTCTCTTCTAGCTTGCTGGATTGAGGAAAGAAAGGGTTACAAATGTTTGCAGCTCTGGGAAGAGTGAGATGCGGGGAAGGAGAAGACTGCATCTATGAGATGTACTTCATTTAGCACATTGATCAGAATCCCCTCAGGAGAGGGAATAACTTTTCTCACATCTCCCACTGGTGTTTTTCTGATTGTCAAGGCATGACCCTCAGCTGTTAGAAATTATTGCAGCTCCATTTTTTGGTCCTTTTGTGCTGTGTGTGTGGGGATGAAAAACTGTAAAGAACACAGAGCAGAGGAGAATCAACCTTCAGTGCTCCTCAGTGAGGGAAGAAGTAGCAGAGCTGGTAGGAAGTGATTAAATAGCCTTTGGTTGACAAGACACTCATGAGAGATACCAAAATGGTGCCCAAAATGCAAAAAAGACCCCTGTGACTAGAAGCTGGTCTACATGAAGTAAAGTTGTAATATAAATGTATGAGCTGTAAGGAAGTGGATTAGATGTGACGAGGGCTAGGATAAGTATTCTGCATCATTGTATGATGGAAACTGAGAATTATGCTCCACAGGGTGGCTATGTTGCTTCCTTGTACAGATTGCTGGGCAGACTGGAATAGTAGTGCCCTCATCCCACAGTCCTCAGCTGTGCACTGCACCTTAAGTTCCTGGTATTTCAGATAACAGAAGGGGGGAGTATTCATCTTGTTGCACAGTGGATCTGGACTCTAGGCTTGGATCACAACTTGTCCTATCAAATTGCATCTGAGACAATTAATAGTGGTACAACCTCATCTACTGGTCTGGAGCAAGTAATTTGAAGTGTGGAAGAAAGGTAGTTCCTCAGCTTGTGGAAGTACAGAGTGGTTACCTCTCAGATCCCTGGAATCAACTCACATAAATACTTCATTAAAAAAAAAAAAAAAAAAGACAAAAGAAATTTAGGGGCAAATAGAACACTATGTTTAAGTATTGGGCACATGTGATGTGTTTCTAATATTTTTTTGGATGTTGGGTACAAAGGTGGGAAAAATCAATTCTAATGTTTGTTTAGCTGTATCTCACATTTGTGTTAGATTTTTTTATTAGTTCATAGCTACTGAGATCACGACCCTCCCATGCATGAAGCATGTATGACTTTTCATCAAATTACTTAATCTGAAATATTCCCTTTCAGCTAGCATTTTAGCAAAGAATTTCCTGTGCATGTGGTGTAACTTAGATGATTCATTGCGCTTTGCTTCTCCTTTTATAGGATTGCAAAATTCAATAAAGCAGCACTTCAGCTTTTAATCTGAGCACAGTTTATGGAGTAGCTGAACAATCAAGGAAATCTTTCAGGTTCTCTGTCTTCTGAAATTAATTGCTTGTTTTTTATTATGCACCTGCAGGAATTTGTTACTGTCTTAGTGCGAGACCCCAGGACGCAGAAAGAAGACTCGTGGCATTCTTACATAGACTATGAGATATTTATTCATGTGAGTATAAAAGTATCACTACAGATATGGTACTTAGATGTGTCAAGTAAGGATATTTGGTTTCATATTTGTAGTTTACACGTGTTAATGTGAGTTCCCTCAGAGTCAAAGCCTCTTGTGTCTTAAATCTGTCCTAAACGTAAGTTTATTTTGTTGATTATTTCTTGGTGGATGCAAGTTACTTTAATTTCCTAAATTAGACAAATTATCCTAATCTGATAAATCTAGATACAGGATTTTTAACTGCAATGTAAATAAAATTTTCTGAAGTGTATCACTGTTGGATGAAGAGTTAGAGAATACAAAGTTACATACTTGATAGTTTAACACAAGGGAGAAAATTTCTCTTCTTTGTGCGAGTTAGGCACTTGGTATAATCAGAGAAGTCAAATGATTGCTTGTTGAATGTCACAGAGTTGTAGGGGTTGGAAGGGACCTCTAGAGATCCAACCCTCTGCCAAAGCAGCTCCCTAGCCCAGGTTGCACAGGTAGGCGTCCAGGTGAGTCTTGAATATCTCCAGAGAAGGAGACTCCTCAACCTCTCTGGGCAATCATCATGACAAGTATTTTTACCCTGTGTGTAAATTAGCTGTGAAATTTCTGCGATGTGGTTTAAGTACTGATTCAGAAGTGATTGTATTTTTGACATCCACTAAAGATAACCTCTTTGAATTCGACAGTGGGTGGTGTGCTGTGGTACTGTTTCATAGGCAGTAGTGTTTCTCAATAGTATTACTGTCTTCCTCAGCAGCTGTTAATTTGGGACAAAGTCATTTAGACACAGTGTTATGTGACTCAGTGCTGAGCATCACTGAAGCTGGTAAGCATCTGCTCAGCTTCCTGCCAGGACTCTGACCAAGCATCTAGATCAGTACTACCACCCAGTCTATCTGCTGGATTTGAAGTCTTGGTTCTGCCAAGTTCCTAGAACAGCTGCATTCCCTTTCTGTCTATCTCCTAGACTTCTTAAGCTGTGAGGTAGCCAGGATACTCATCTATTTCAGTCTGTTGGCATCTCTGTGCCTTGCACAGTCTGCATAATACAGCTGGCTAAGAGCTCCTAGCCAGATATTGAGGGCTGGTTGGACTGCAGGCAATTTTATAATGGAGTCCTGTCTAGGGGATGGGGTTTCACCTAAATGTATGCTCCACTGAAAAACTTGGCAAAACCATTTCATCCTCATGAATTGTTTCTTTTTGATGAATTGGCATTTTCTGTTTGAGTAGTAGTGTTCAATGGGAAGACATCCAAATGCCACTGCTTACAGGAGCAATTTATTCAGCTTAAGATTGCACACTGTTAGAACAGCTAATTGTTTGCAGAATTATAACTAGAATAGTGAAACATGACTCTTTTTTTTGCGAAGCTTGTTATTGTCTACTAAAACTTTTTTTCTTGTTATAGCAAATTGTACCATTATCCTGATCTCTTAATTACATCTCCCCGAGAAGCAGTAGAAGCTGTTGTCACTACTGTTTGAGATACGGTGTAGTCCTTAATGCAAACTGAATTAATGTCAAGCTTTCCACTGGTACCTCAAGGATTAGCATCTCAGCTGTTCCTTGATAGCATGCCTGTATTTTGTGCTGAACAGGTTTACAAAATATTTTTTTTATTTAACTTCCCAACAGACAAACAGTATGTGCTTTACGAGGAAAACATCCTGTGTTAGACGACGCTTCCGAGAGTTTGTTTGGCTTCGGCAGAGGCTTCAGAGCAATGCTGTACTCATGTGAGCAATTTTTTATGACTGGCTTGTTTCATAAAGTATCTACTTAATAATCTACGTAGTAACATAGAGAAGGGGAGCATTGTTTCCTCTAAATTCTGAGAACCATAAAAATCATAGCTGGAAAGTGTCCTGTGTTTCATACTACTACAATTTAATTCTGCATAAGGCATTTTCTGTGTTCTTTAAACTCAGAAGAACATGGTTTGTACTGATAACCTTTGTTTAGTGACCCCCCAGTCTAATTTCTGACAGGTCTGAGCTGTTTCCATTTGTTGCATAGCAGTAGTGGCAACAGCAATGCAACCAGCACGGACTGCTGGGCCATGTTGCATTTGAGGCTGTTCTGCTTAAACTAGCTGGCAACAACAGCATAGGTGTACCTTCTCTGTGTGCTTTTAGGAAGTGCCTAGGTTCTGCCATAAATACAGGAGGCCTTATCTACTAGATCAGCAATATCTTAGTTATTCCTCCTTTTTGAGGCATGTCAGAAGCCCACTGATTTATCTACCTTGCATTGTCAAATTCAGTTTCATGAGGCTTCTGTAATGTGACTCATAATATTCAAAGATGTGGGATTGTGATTTGCTTAAATCATTTTTCTTCATTGCTTCAGGCTTGGTTTTAACTGTGTCCTTGCTTATTCTTTATAAAGACAGTTACCTGAGCTGCCATCTAAAACTCCCTTTTTCAACATGAACAATCCCCATCATGTGGACCATCGTCGGCGGGGTCTACAAGACTTCCTGGAGAAGTAAGTGCATCTTATCTTGGTGAGACTGGCATTTTTATGATGTCATCGATTTTCTGATTGACTGTAGTTCTTCTCTGGTACCTGAGAGCCACCTTGTGGTCATCTGTACATGCTATGTATTTTGCTTTGTTTGCACAGAGGTGTATTTCATACACATACACAAAGCCTTAATCTGTACTGGCTGTAAGAAAATTTCAGCTTGGGTCTTTCTGTTGCATTTCATTGACCAATTACTACTAATACTTTTGCATTTATGTTGCTTTGTGATTTGTTACTAAGGTTGAAAAATATTTCATGATGATGTCTATGTATGTCTTCCAAGATTGAGCTAGCTAAGTTTATAGAAAGGAGCAGACTTCTTTCCATCTCTGTATTCATGGAATATCGGTGTCTCCGTAATGGATTCTGGGGTTTGAACTGCTGGGAGCCTGGAAAGATTTGATAGTGAGTTCTTCTAACAGGGAACTACCTATAATGCCAATTACTGTATCTACAACTGCCAACATAAGCTCTAGCAGCTGTGATAATTTCCACTACAGCTGCAGACTGTATAAAATCATTCAGCTGTGGTAAAGGATTTAGGTCAGAGTACAACTAGGTTCCTTTACATGAGTTACAGGAGAGCACTGTACTAGTTCCAGCACTGCACTGCTCAGTAACACTGCTATAAAGCCCTTCACCATCTGCAGTGGCAGAACCTCATTGCTGTAATTTTCTCCTTTCTCTGCTGTTATATCTTGCTGCTGCTGTGAAGAGTGCAGACCTGTTCACTGTTGCTATGGCAGAACTGTGAATGACTTTGGACGCTGCCTTTAGCCACTGTTCAGATTAAGAGCATAGCAAAACAGAGAACAGAGGCATTCATCTTCTATTGTTATTAATGCCTCTGTGAAGCAGAACTGCATAACCAGAGGAAGAAAAAATTAAGTTTTTAAGCTTCATGGTCAGGAGGCAGAGGAGTACTTGGCCCACTGTTTTTCCTGTCAGTATGTTACAATGATAGGTTTCCATAGCAGACTGTAAGTGGTTGTTCCTGAAGTATGTTTGTTAAGCTGAACAACTGTAGGCAGAGAGAGCTAGCCAGTGCAGAGGCTGTAGGAATATTTCCATACACAATCATATACAGAATCTGTGGCCAAAAGGGTGGTTGATAAATACTGGTTGAGGGTGTATAAGTTGGGGAAAGGAAAGCAGAAAATGATTAGTGTGTGTTTTCTTACTCTCAGGACAGAAAGAAGCTGAAATATTGCCATCAGAAGTACAGTCACTAATGCTGATGGTGAGCTGAACAGTATAGTAGTTCAGACCTTGTGTCTGAGCAGTTCTACCTTAGCTGCACCTCCTAACAGACTGGTGCATTTTCAAAATCACTCTTATTTTAAAATAGTGTATAGGCCAATCTGGTAACAAGGTATTGCATCTCAACATCATAAATAATAACGGCCACTGCCTGTGCCTCAGGAGGCAAAACACAGAGGTAGATTCTCTTAAAACAGATCATCACATTCTGACTTTGTGGATGCCTATTTTGAAAGGGTACTGACAGGAGAAAATGACAGCTTGTTGAGTGCTTTGCCTTGCTGCTGTTAGCCTAGGATTGAGAAAAGAGGCATCTCTGTTGCAAGGAAATGATTTAAACGTTTCAACTTGGATGCCGCTTAAAAAGGTGTTGGCTTTCCCACAGCCCCGGGGGCTAGTTGGAAGGAACTCGCAGAGATTCAGTTGCGTTGTGATGAATTGACTTGGCAAATTGCGTGCTCTACCATTGCCCTCTGCTGGTTGGCATGTTAGGCGTACTGCTATTTATAGTGGGGGTCTTTTTATTGTCTGATCTATACTGCCGTGACGCTTGTTTTTCTTTCTTTTTAAATAAGCCCAGACCAAAGGTATGAAAGGGCATCTGAGGTGATACATTAACTAGTGCAAAGTCTTTAAGTCATTGATGATTTTTGGACTACTCTGGCTAATGCTACAAGGAGTACTCCAGTTTTTCCATCTTAAGCTATAAATAAACCACAAATATATTACTTATACAATGTGTGTGTATATATATAGTTTATACTGCTTATAGAAAAGCAGAAGAAAGGTATTATATAAATATATGTAGAAAGACTTGGCTTTACTGAAGGTCTAAGTGCTATAGTGCAGCAGTATCAGGGAGGTGGGACCTATTGGTGTAAGAGGAAGGGGTGGGAACGGAGTCAGGACAGTGTGAGCTATCAGTGAGCTGCAGAGCTGAGTGCTTCATCTTCTCCAGCAGAGGCAGCAGTCATCATGGTCAAGCTCAAATGCCCTGCTGCTGATTTCTGAGAAGAAATCAGTGTCACTTGTGTGCACCTATTGAGGCAGAGGTTTATGGGTAACAGTTTTCAAATACCCACGTGTAATACAGGAACCCAAGCTATATTCAGTACGCTATGAGCTTATTAGATCCAGGCAGTACCTGGCAATGGAGCTCAGGTTTGTAAGAATTTCTGATTCTGCCCTGTGCTTACTGCTGTGTGTGAGAAGTTGCTGCAGCTTCTATCAGGACAGTGGAATGAGGATTTTGCTGCTGGAAGCAGCACTCTGGGAGCACCTTAGCACTGTGTCTGTCAACTGCTTTTAAGTTCCTTTGTCCTTCTTCACGTGTCACTCTACACAGCTAGTTAGCAAGGTGAGGTGCTTAGAAAGGACCTTTGTGTAGCTTCTTCCAGCAGAACAAGCCAATAACTGGAAACTAAATCCAAGCCATAGAGTTTGGTGAAGTCGGAAAATGAGTTTCCCATTTTGATTCGTCTTTTCCACACCAGCACAGGGTAAGACCTGCTTTTCATACAGGTTATTATCTCTGAATGATGAAGAGCTATAAGGCTTACTTCTTGCCTGGGCATAATTTAATATTTCAAAAATCCATTTGCATTAACGGAAGTCAGCCAGCCCATTTTCAATTACGAATTACTTTGTAAGAATAAGGAAGACTGTGTGGGTTTTTTTTTTTTTTTCCTGGTAGGTATCCTCATATATTTGAGGATGTCTGTAGGTAGATTCACTGGAAAAGCTTATTGTTAAATTAGAAGTCAAAAGTGAAGCACAACCTTACAGTACTAGGTTTTACAAGATTCCTTTTGCCTTCATTCCTTTTTAGCTTTGGAATTCAGATTGCCTTCCTTCCTACAAGCATAAGCTGGCACAGGGGTAGAGGACTCTTTCCTGGAGAGGTCCCCACAGGGTGACACATGTGGAGAGTGGGGGGCTGGGTCTGAAGAGGGTGGATCCCAGCCTGCCAGAGCCTCTGAGGCTGCTTGGTCAGTGCTGAGAAGCAGGAGCATTGCAGCTGTGGGCAGGTAGGGTTTCTCCTGTGAGTGGTGGCTGCCTCTTTCTGGTGGAGCTGTTCTGAGCAAAGCGTTAAAGCTTTTTCTGGTCTTCCAATCTGGTGAGAGAAGCAAACCCACTGGAGCAAATAATGCTTAGCAGGCACGTTAATTCTTAAATGTATTCATTATCAGATCCTAAACAGTTGCTTGCTATCAGTAACGTTTCCTCTGTTATAAAAAATGAATGAGGAGACACAGTAGGCTTTTTTAAAAGGAGGAAATGGAGCTTTGTTTACTGCAGTCTGTACAGCCCTGCGCTCGCTGTGAGAGGCTGAGTGGATGTTCAGTAGAGGGCACCACAGCCCAGGCTGTGATCTGTTGTCTCTCAACTTTTATTTTCTCCTTTCTCTCACGATATGATGTAAATGGGCAGAGTAAATTTGTTGAAAACAAAATCGGAGTGTTAACCTTCCACACATATACAAGTGTGCATCTGTCATTGTATTAGGTTACAGTAGATACAGGAAATCTTTAGTTAGGATTAAGTTGTACTGTTCGGCCATATGTTGTTCTCCTCCAGCAGAACAGTGTATAATATACCTAATAAAATCATGTTGAAGAAAACCAGATTTTGGACCTTGTCCAAATAAGACAAAGCACATGTTTTGTCTTTAGTAAATGTTCTTGCTGTAATATGGGGAAGGAGAAATACTCCTTATATACTACCTAGCATTTCCTCAAAAATGACATTACTTCTTTTGGTTGTGAAGTCACATATCCTGCCCTTTTTCTTTAAGGATCCAAAGATCACAGACACTTACTGAAAGCTTACAAACAGAGATTCACATGGCCACGAATAAAAAATGATTTTATTATCTCTAATTCAAATGTAAAGCCTTCTCCTGCAGCCCCCTTAATCACATAAGCAGTCATTATGCATGTGAGCAATCTGGCTGAGAGGAGTGAGATCTCTGTCAAGTAATGACTGCTGATGTGATAAAGACTTGCAGGATTTAGCCTTTCATTGTCATTCTAGGTATGCACAGAAAGTCTGTTGTTCTCTTAAATGTGTCCAGTGAGTTTATAGGAATTATCATTGTGAGCCCCAAGACTCTTATGTTAGTACAACTGCAGAGAGAACCGATTTACATCACTGCAACTACAGCTTTGCATTAACACCTGTAGTCATAAAACTGCTGGAGAAACACTGCCAGCACTCCTGGTTGAATTCAAAATGTGTGAATGCTTAGCTTGTGCTGTGGTATTCATAATAAGAGTATTGATATTAGGGCATTCTGCCTTTTTCATTTGTGTGCTGCACTCTGAGATTTTGATATTGCAGTCCCTGGAGCCCAGTGTGTTTTTCAGAGGTGCAGCACCTCACAGGGTGAGTACCCAGCTCAGTGAGGGCCTTGAGGTGGCTGCTGTGCCAACCCTCCACACTGCTCCAGCACCTGGCCACGGACATGTGGTTATTTCTTTAGGACAGGATTTCCAACAGCAAAACATAGGGCTTAGGGGGAGTGAAGAATTTATTTTTTGTTTTGATTGCTAGAAGGATGCAATTAAAAAGCAATCTAACCTGTTGGTTCAGAAGGAGGGCGAAAGCAGAGCTATTTTTTAATTAAAAGAGAGGAAAACGTTGCAAGGGTATGACTAGGTGAAAGGTGTGCATGTTTCCATTTGTTTTAAATGGTTTGCAAAATGCATGGTGTTTGACGTCTTCCTCCGCCCCCAAATGCATATACGCACTATTAGCTTCACCTACGTCTTCCTGTTCCTTCCCCCTGGTTTCTCTTCACTCATTTCAGCTCCAGATGGCGCTGTGAAGCAGAGGAGAAAATCACTGGGAGATAATGAGTCCAATGTAAAGTAAAATTGGAAATTGAATTATAGCAGAAAAAAAAAAAAGAAGGACAGTAGCCTTGAGGTCCTGATCAGTCAGTACTCTTATCGCTTTTGTTTGCTGTTCCATGTGTTGGGTTACTGCTGAGTTAATAACGGTGCTTTCGCAGTTCAAGGCTTAGCAGAATTGTACTGGACGTGAAATAAAGCTAAAATGAATTTGTGTCCAATATCATTGACATTAGCTCTCATTACTCCTCTGGTGTAACGCCTCGAACCATTGGCGATCAATTTTAAAGTTACCCTTTATTTTATAAAGAAAATAGAATAAATTTCAAATGGCAACCAAGCTGTAAGTGTGGTGTAATCGTGTGAGCAGTTAGTTACTGGTGTTTTTGCTGGGTGGCAGGAAACTTTTGGAGGTAGAGTAAGAAGAAAATCTGTGAAACGAAATGCCATGGGCAGAATTTAATCTCTTGGCTTTTGCTGTGGTACTTTGTATTAGACACGCCAATGTTTAGAATTGCAGAAATATGCATCCCCTCCTTGTGCTTATAAGCCTGGGAAAACGGGTAGCAATCCTTACTCGACGGCTAAGCTCTGTGCCGTTTCTTTTTATACTTTTTTTTTCCCCCTCTGTTTTAAGAGGAGGAAAAGAGGGAGGAGAAAATTTACTTCTCTGAGTGCATAAACCGTAAACATGGATTGTGTGGGACAGTATTTCTTTTTCCTTGTATTTTCTATCTCAATGTTTGTCGTCTTTCGGAGTGTATGTTTGCCACGAGTCGAGGCTGAAATCCTCTGTTAACGTCCAGTGAATGATGGCTTTTCAAACTATTCACGAGGCTGTTGCTGTCAAGGTGTGTAGACTTGTAAATTCTGCGATTTGGATCGACTTGCACAGCGTTTGCTTTTTTACAAGTGCTAAAAAGTTTTTCACTATGTTAAATACACTGCATGCGTTGGCTTTACAGATACGTACTCTGTTTGCTACGTTTATTTTTAACGAGAGTTGTGAGAATTTATATGAGGTTAAAAAGACAGCGTTGGTATGAGAATGTGTTTGAGTTTCAGTGAAGCCTGCTCCTTCTTAGATAGAGTTTTATATGCACATGGTAGGTCACTGGGCTCATTGGAGAAATTTCCTTGCTGGAAGAAGTCAAAGTTCGAGTTATTTGGTTGAGAATGTGTGTGTGTGTTTACCTAAGTAATGGAAATATGTGCAAACACAAATATCCTACACTTTCAGTTAGACAGCTCTTATTTATTTTGATTTACCAGAATTGTATAGGGATAGACACAGACATTCTTTAGCGTATTAATTAAATGTAGCTGTAATGTTGGCTACTTTAGAGCACAGATTTCAGAATGTATTTG
Organism: Odontophorus gujanensis; assembly: GCA_013399175.1. NCBI lineage: Eukaryota > Metazoa > Chordata > Aves > Galliformes > Odontophoridae > Odontophorus > Odontophorus gujanensis. The sequence continues at coordinate 155,205 of VXAB01013493.1, forward strand.
TATTTTAAAATGTTACAGTCCAAGCACTTCTTTAGTCTCATTTGGTAGAAGGAACTAATCAGTAATGCATTTCCTTTTAATCAGAGTATCTGTCAATTGCACTGTTTCTTACTGCTTTTACTCCCACCTGCATTAATGTCATTTCTTGTTTGCTATTGCATAGCTATTTTTTGGGGGGCAACTGTTATAACCTTAAACAGGTAGAAACTTGTAAATGGTGATTCCTAATAGTTTGGTTTCTTTTAAGATATTTAAGTAATTTTTATGGAGCACTATTTGGCACAGCAGTAATGACTTTACTCATGCAGATAAGAGAAAAAAGCACATGTAAGCAAAAGATCTTTTGTTACATGTTCCAGGATATATGTATCAAAGAATTCCTTCTGTAGCTAAATGCTGCAGCAAAACTGCAAAATATATATATATATATATTTCAAAGTAGCAGTGATCTGCAATTTTGAGTCCTTGCAGAAGTCCCTCTACAACTTCCTGTGTTACTGGAGTGCATTGCATTTTCTTTACTCCATATTGTATGAAAGTAAATGCTCTGTGCTAAACGCATTTGAAGATTTAACTTGAAATACATATAAACCAAATATGAAAATGGAATTTTGCAAAGCTAGTATGAAATTGCATTTAAGCTTCTCTGAAAACTGTTCACGGGTGCATTTAAAGCTGTACTCAGTAGCAGCATTTTCACTCGTGCTTAAATGTATGTATGTAAATAAATTCTGGCTAATGTTAGCTCTGCTTACAGGGGTTTTCAGAGCTCTGACACTACGTACAGAGACAGAACTTCAGGTACACGCACTTCTTTGCCCAACCAAAGAAACTGGTGGCTTGTAATTTTCAGAAGAGCTTAGCTACTTAAAAAGCAATTATCAAAACATAGACCAAATTTTCCTAAGAGTCTGATTGCCTAAAAATCATGTGGTAAAATGGTGGTTAAGTGGAAGAAATGTCCTTGAAGTTATTCTTATAGCAGACGTGCTTAACTCTTAGTTTTGTGTTTTTAGTCACCTAAAATTCCAAATAACATTAAAAATTAACACACACCTAATCATTTTAATAAGTTCATTGCCTTCTGTAATTGGTTCAGGATTCATAAGAGATCTTAAAATCAGGACATCATTTAGATTTTGTTCTGGTAAAATGTTTCAGAAAGTGCGTGTATCCATATAGAAACATTTCATTTCTTTTTCTTTTTTAAAGGATTCTACAAAACGCGTTATTGCTCTCAGATAGCAGGCTTCACCTCTTCTTACAGACTCAGCTAAGTCCAGAAGATATGGAGGCTTGTGTATCTGGGCAGACCAAGTATTCTGTCGCTGATGCGATTCAGAAGTTTGCCTCTTTGAACAGACGCTTTCCTATAGAAGACGAAGAGAGAAAAAAAGGAAACGATGCAGACTCTGATTCAGAGAGGTGATTTCTGTATTTCCTTACTTTCTGAGATTGTGTATATATATATGCACACACACACGCACGCGTGTGCTTCAGTTTTTTGTTGATGTAATACTAAGATAATGAAAAAATTAATTGACTGAGATTTTATTGAGCTGTGACAGCTCATCATAGAAGTCTTCACACACACCTCCACACTGAATTAATGAATGCAGTAGAAATTCAATTATCTGCATTCTGATTATGTGAATTTCATTTAGTCAGACTTGAATTATTCGCGTTTAAATTATCTTGCTAAAAAAATATCCAACTGCACTCCAAATGGCTAATTAAAAGTCCAAATTTCCTGTCTCTCTTTGTGACTGGAGATAATTAAAGTTCTCCTCTGTTACTCAGGCTTTGAGTGTGTTGTGAAAACCAATTTCCTCCTTTTATTTTATTTTTTTCCTCTCCCCTTTTTCTGCAGTTCATCCTCCGGGCTTGGACCTAGTGATGACAGCATTTCATGTGGATGTAAAGCAAGCCTAGCTTCTGAAGAATCGTGAAAGATCAGTTCTGTACTCTTATCCTAAGGACGGGGTGAAGTGGTTTCTCCTATGTTTACTAGTTATGTACACCACAGGAATGCAACTTGCTAGCAATGTGAGCCTAAAAGGCTTCTTGTCAATGCAACAATATGTCCTTACAGAGTTTTTAAAGAGACCTTGATATTATTTCTTTGATTTATTATGTAAGCTGACTCAGGTTGATGTGTTACCTATTGCATTTACTTTTCTGTAACTGTTATAATCTCAGCACTGGGTTAGTCACATTCTGCTGACTGACGTGGCTGTTAAAATATTTCCCTTAGTGAGTGCACATCTTAGAGCTGGAAAAATAAAGATAACTTCATCCTCAGCTTTAGAGTTGGTATATCATATCAAACACAGTCAAAGCATCTTTTTGTAATTTGCAACAGAGAAGTTTCATCTTTAGAAGTCATTTGACATTGGTGATGAAATTACATACCCCACAAGGTATTAACTTTTTCAAGTAGCTCAGCAACATCAGCAAAACAACATTTGTACAAACTATATGCTGCTGACAATTTGAGATATAAATATATCTTCCCTGGTCTTTCTGTGATGTTTATGGAAAGCCTGTTTTTATCATGTATAAGAACTGAAGGCCAAATTTCTTGTGTATGGTTGCTTGGAAATTGGAAACGTTAATAAAAATGACATAATTTCTAGGGTTGCTGAGGATTCTCAGTTCCCAGGGAAATTATGGGTACTTTTTCCCAGCGAAAATCTTGGACGCAGTCCATTAAATCCAATGGCTGAATTTTCCACTGACTGCACTGTGGCCAGGACTCCACCCAACACGGCACCTCCGTGGAGATGGCAGAAGAGATGCTTTGATGCAGCAGCATAAACAGTGCCTGTCACTCCAAGGTGATGATGATCCCCTGGCTGCAACAAGCAGTGCGAATGCGGGCTCGAATCTTTGGGCGTACCCAGAGCTGCCGGTTCCATTGTGGCTGCAGCGTGGATAGGAGTGCTTCACAAACAAAAGGCAGGCTTGGACACAACTTCGTATCCACCCATTCCTACTTTGATTAAATGCAGCTGCATAGTGTCTTGTCCCAGGCTCTGTCGAAGGAATATGTTTCGCCATGCTGCTGTGCTTATATTTAACATTTAGCTGCTATTAAGGGCTGGGGGGTCCAATGGCCCCAGCAGAGCTCCGTGTGCTCCAGTGCTAAAATGGGTGCGTGTGTCCTCTTTAAGAAATGTGCAGCTCCTCTCAAAGAAGGAACATTTTTAACCTGTGTGTTACAGCAACAATAGATTATGAACTGGACACCTCGTAAAGGTTAGCACAGGCATGTGTGGGCATGCTTTTTTAAAGCATCCAGCTGGGATTCTGTGTAATTTTAGAAACGTGTTTTAATAGCCTGAGGATAACATCTCTTAGGTAACTGCTTGGAGCCACAGATTTCTGTTGATGGCAGCACTTTCCTGAGATAAATACCTGTGCTTTTTTTTTTGCTTAGTCTTATTGAATTGCACAAATGTATCTATTCAGTATCTATTCACCATCTCTGCTGGTGTGCGAGTTAGCAACAAAGCTTTTTTAATATAAAAGTGATAACGTTTAATTAAAGCAACAAGTTATCACTGAAAGTAGCCTAAAAATAGCTGTTATGCCACACGGAGATGGTTCCATTGCACAACTTTGTTTCAAGAGGGTGCGACATTAGAGAAATTGTTTATGGAGCTTATTTAGAAGATGGGTAGAAATGGGAGCAATGTCAGAGGGCGATGCTACTGCTTTTATTTAAACTATTGGTGGGGGGGGAGGTTTCTTTTCCTAAATTACTTTTAAATTTTATGTGAGAAGCTTGAGCCGGACTGCTGAAACACCTCACTGTTGTGCCTGCAGACAAGCCCTCACTGTTTGACAAAGTGCAGAAGCACGAAGACCCTTTGTGGCTGTGTTGTTTTTCTGCTGTAGGAGCTGACCTGTTTGTGCACTGCAGACTGTATTCTGAGCAGAGATGTTTCTGAAATAAATACTGCTTTTCTAACAGCTCTGTTCTTATTGCACCATTTCTGTTGTCAGACTGCTCAAACATAGGAATTGGATCTTTCTTTTTGTCAGGCAGAAATGTTTAAATATTTAATCTTCTCCGTGTTGGGTGCATTGTTTGTACTACTGCATCTTTTTTTTTTTTTAATTATTATTTATTAAAGAGGAAGGAAAAGTATTCTGTGTCCTAGTATTTATTTTGTGTATCAGCTGTATGTAAGTGCATGCGAATACTTTATGGCGCTTTAATTGGGAACAGTTAAGCGTTAGTTATATTTAACTTACACTTAAATACATTAAAAAATTGGTGTCTTTTTCAACTTGAGCAACACAGTGGTGTTCAGCGATGTCATATATTTTGCTTTTAGGAGAGCATCCCCAGCATTTGGAGTGTTATTTCTTCGTTTTGCATCGTGCCATTTCCTGCTGGTGTTTCAAACAGGGTAATGTCGAGTTTGTAACACATCTAATTACTATTGCCAATTTCATCTAATGGCAATAATTCTGTGCTCAAGTAATTGCGCTTAACTGCTGTGCTGTAGCTTTTGCTCAGAATGCAACGTTCCCATTTTATATGATGATTTCTTAAAAGTTTTCAATTAATTAAATCGAGTTACCCCTTTTGTCCTGTGTTTAAACCTACCATTGAGGCTTCCTTTTTTTTTTTTTTTTTTCCTTTTCTATTGGTATCCAATTTGCTTTGATGTGCCCTGAATAATTTCAACTATTTTTGAGATGTGCATACATGGTTGTGTTTGGTTTTCTTTCTGCTTTTCTTTTGTTTTTCTATTCCCATTCTTTATTTAATTTTATTTATGTATGTATTTATTGTAAAAATTAAGAGGAAATTGCCCCACTCATACAGTGTATGCTTACACAGTGCATACCTCCAGGACGTAGTGAGCAACCTGTTACAGTGCCATTGAGAGACACTTGCAAGAAAGACAAGAGAAAGCAAAGCAATGTGTTTTGGACAGCAGATCTTTGTGTGAGGGCGCTCCTGCAAACCCCCCACGCCTGGGATTTTTTTTAATCATTATTCGGGGAAAAACATCTACATACTTAAATTCAGTAGGTGCACAATATAGGTGACTTGGCACTCAGAGTGCAGAGATGTGTGTTTTTGCAGCTTGCGGCAGCGCGTTTCTCTCCTTCGGCTTTTACAGGGCTGCATTTTTCCCCAGCATCAAAACACAAATTACATTATTGAGCAGGAAAGGCACAGATGCTCGAGGAAAGGCAGTCACAGCACCAGAGAAGGGGTCGGGGTGGAAGGGACTACTGTCCCCTCCAATCGTTACGGTGCTGAAGCATCGTGCTTGCAGCGCTGCTCCGCCTTCGCAGTAACGCGTCGGAAAGCACCGCAGCTGTCTCCTACAGCGGGAGTCGGGCCCAGCTTGGGGCTGGGGCACCTCCGCTTTGCTTCCTTATTGATTTGCGAGGTAGCCCGGTGAACGGTTTGTGCATATGTGTGTAGGTGTGTGCGTGTGTGCAGCATCTGCAGAAGCTCCTGCGGCGGAGGGGGGGAGGGAGGGNGCGGGCACAAAGGGGGCGGTGGCTCCTCGGCCCTGCAGAGGGAGCGCCGCTCCGCGCCGCCAGGGGGCGCTGCGGGGCAGCGAGAGGCGCCGGGCGGGCGGCGCCCCCGCGGTGTGTGCGCGGCGCTGCGGCGCTGCTGGCGCTCCGGGGTCCGCGCAAATGGCGGTGATCCGCGGCGGCCGGCGGGGAAAGCAGAGCGAAGCATTTTATGTTTTGGTTTGTTTTACTTGCTTCATCGGGCTCCCCGTGATGTCATCCGGGACTTGTGTAATTAATTGACGAGTCTTAACCTGTTATCGTGATGTAAGGAATTTGGAACTCATTAATTTGGGCTCTGACAGATTTCATATTAGAGCTGGCAAATATGGATTGAGCCTCTTACTCTGGTAGCGGCTGGAATTTCCGTGACAGTGAGGATTAGTGAAGAAGACCTATTGCCGGAGTCAGGCTGCCTCTTTGTAATCAGCGTCCCCGCTCCGCATTAATGGGGTAACGGGGGAGAGAACAAATGAACGCCAAAATCAGAGGCATAGGGTTCATCTCCACTGCCCTCCTTCATAGGGCATCCTTCTTCTGACAGCCTCACCCAGCTCAAGAAGCTCACGCTTCCCCGCAGGCAGGGGAGAATTCGCCTCTTGCTAAAATGTCGGCCAAGCACAACCGATTTCCTTGTTAATTTAAATCTGCCACGTGTGCTTTACCATCACTTAAAACAACGCAAAAGTAAGCATCTGAAAGTATAGCAGGCTATTGTAATTTACAAGTATTTGCACTTTCAAATATTTAAAATACGCTGTAGTAATTACTTGCCAGTGCTACCCGTGATTTTGGCTGCTTGCAAAATTACGGTTAGTCCTTACTACTACCCCCTCCTTTTTGAGCTTGTACGTAGGAAATCAGCCATCAGCTGAGATGGGCCGTTGGCTTGGTTCTCACATTAGTTCTGTTCCTTGGTGGTTAATCATAAAGCAAAGCAAAAATGTTGCACAGAAAACAGAGTATGGAAAACAGCTTTTGAACGAGAACAGCTCTGCCTCAGATGTGTTGTAACTTAACCCAACGTGGAAGGCCTGAGTCAGAATGTCACTTCTGGACTAGAAGTGGTTCAGATCCAACAGGGGCTGGTTCGGTTGAAGTCAATGGAGAAAAAGACCACTGTGCTGCTTATACTGAAGGTGAAAAAAAATTCTGCCTTCCGAACGCCGCTCGGATTAAAAATGACATTCTCGTTTGAACCAATAGGTGGCCTTTGTGAATGTGCTCCAGTCAGGTGTTTCTCTTCCCGAGGACAGAACAATACCTGCTTTGAATTAAAGATCATTTTCCAACATCAGTTTTCAAGTGTAACAAAGATACATTTTTGTTTCTGAGAGCTGGTGGGTAGTACGTGAAGCTCTACATTTGTTTTCTGTTGTTCTGGATATTTGTGGTTTTCTGTGTTCTTATGTGTGTAAGTTCCAAGTCTTTAATGCATGATCAATAATTGTGATGATGAAGTGGTCTATAAAATCTATTCTTTCTCCCCCACGTGTGCGCTCTCAAAATGCCATACATTCCCAGGTTGTAAGGCCTCTCACGTGTTCCTATTTCGTGCTGTTTACCCAGGTGACCAAGGCACATTTAGGAGGGTATCTCCCTGTGCTTCAGAAAGGAGCACTGTTGTTTTGCAGGAGTCACACCTCTGAGCCAAGTCTCAGAACTTTGAATCTATTTTATTTCCTATACAAGCAGTACTCACTCGCTGTGAAACTGGGCTTTAATTCAATTGCTGGGAATTTCAAGGTCTTAGCATGGGACAGGATTTCACCCACAAAACGCACTGTTCCCACATTCCCATCCATACCTGTATTTGCTTTCTATATTGAACTGAAGACTGTTTTTTCAGTGGTGAGATTGAAGTACCAAAGTGTGAGGAGCTATTCATTCCTTGAAGGCTGGTTTTCACCAATGGAGGCTGCTTTTAAAGGAATTTCGTTACTGCAAGGCATCCTCTGAAGGAGCTCGTCACTCCCCACACATCTCCCTTAGGGAAGCTGCTCCTGCAGCTGGACGTAGCCTTGAATGTGCCCTTTGGGACAGTGGCATTCAGTCCCAAGAAATTACTTCAATGGAAGAGTAACCTGTACATGGTAGTGGGATGGTTTCCTATCACATGGCCAAAAAAAGTGCCTTATTTGTGCTGCTTATGTGAACCTTTTCTGTTATTCTTCACTGCACGATGAGATCCACAGCCCTTACTGTTATAATGGCTGAAGATGCTGGGAGGGTCCATCAAAAGGCTGCAAACTTGATCAAACAAAACAGGAACTCTGGAAGCAGGTTTGGCTCTGGATGGCTGGAATTTTGTTGGGAAGTCAAAATAACCCTTTGGCATCAGTGTCTGTACATCACTGGCTGGGTATAGGAAATCCATAATTCTTCTGTGTTTATGATAAAGCTTTCCTGCTCTGAGCTTCAAAGCCCTCTGCAGTGAGGGATTAATTCAGCCTCACATGGAATAAACAGGATCTGCTGTTTTATGGGGGGGAAATGGAGACACGGCAAGGCACAGAGACATCTGGGGCCTGCTGCAGACCAGGGGGAAGCTGGGACTTTCCCCTATTCAGTGCCAAGCTCCTCTGAAAAGCCCTGCCATAGGCACAAGGCCTTTGCTAGAGGGAGCAGAGGGGCCCCACTTTTCAATGTGTGACTTGAATCACCTGAAAGGGATTTGCTTTCCTCTGAACTCCAGTGCTGGGAAACCAAGCTCCCCCAGACATCTGTTGCGTCTGAAAATTTGGGCCTAATTATCCTTCAGACTGTGGCATTCAGAGCAGAGATTTATGCCTATTTTGGAAAAGAAAAGGAGGTTACTCACACCTCTCGCTAATTAAAAACCAGAGGTGAGGAGAGACGGGCAATTAGGACACCTTGTTTGTGCCGGTTAAATAAGCGGCACGGGCAGAATTTGCTCGGAGGGACCCTTGCAGCAGTGCTGAGCTCTCGTTAGTGCTGTGGTTGGAACCAAACTGGAGAAAGCAGGGCTGGTGTTGACAGAACACTACAGGACAGGGCCTTGCTTTGTGCCCAGAGCTCTGCCGTGCTTTCCTCCCACCCTGCTGCTCCTTAATCGCAGCGCTTCCTACGGGGCCTTTATCAGTGCAGACCACTGCCTGTAAATAAGAGCGATCCTGTTCCAAAAGCCCCGAGCACAATGTTATCTTTCCTCTTTCCCACAGAAGAGACATGCTAGGAAATGCCTTGCTTCAGTTTGTCCCTCCTTGTTCCTGGATGATGTTGGAGCCATTGTAAGGAGCGAGGCTCGCATTTCCTCCCAAAGATGGCAGATGCACTGGTGGGTGGGATTGTTGGCTGGGTGTGCTCTGACATATGGCATCCTGCTGGGTTCCTGGGGCAGCTCGGAGCTTGTGAGCCCACAATGCCTCTTGTTGGTCTGGGAACTGAGTACTTGGGATTTCCCTGTGTGAAACCCAAGAACGTGCAGGCCTGGCTGCTGAAGTTAGCTAAAAATTGACAGTGCATGGTGCCAGTGGTGACATGCTGGCACTCATAGTCACCATCCTCTGCAGTCCCTGAGGTTCCCGTGAAGCATTACCCTGCTTCATAGCTGCAGTGTGGGGTGACAATGTGGGAAGGAGACCTCAGAGTGAAGTGTAGCTCCTGGAGAAAGCTGTCTGCCATTCTCTGGGTCTGTGTCTGTCCTAGCCAGGACCACTGTCCTTGCAGGGCACCACGGTGTCTGTGGGAAGTGCTGGGGATGTCACTCACATAGGGTCACCTGACACAGTTCATCCTCTTCTTGCAGTGCAGGAATGGGGTTTTGCCCTGTCTAGCTTTTCCCTGGGAGATGGTACTGAGTGGGAACTTGCAGAGGGAGGTGTTAATACAGTACACATGCAGCAACTTACAGAAAGCCAAAGGCTTTTTCTCATCCTGAGTGATGCTCCCTGCAGGAGGACGCTTGCAGGATCCCTTCTGCAGGTCCCTCACCCTGTGGGATGCTCCATGCTGTGGGGACAGCACTACAACAGCTTGAGCATGGCTGGCACTCCTCCCTGCTGCTCCTGGAGCCCTGCTTCTCCCTTGGCTGTCAGCTGCCACCTGCTGCTGCCGCACACAGGGACATTCAACAGAAGGTTCCTGCAGAACTGCTGGCAGACAGACACAAAGCACTGCCTCTGTCACCTGGTCATGTTGTCCATGTGTCACCCATGTGCTGCTGATACACCTCTCTCTGCTGCTGCAGCCTGTGCTGTGGGATCTAAGTCCCTGTCCAAAGGTCCTTTTTTTCAGGTATGGAGTGAGGAACTGATTGGTTTCCCTGTGCCTAGCAGGCAGCTGTTTGTGGTTGAAGCAGCAGACTCCTTAATGTTCTGGTCAGCTCTAAATTTTCTTTCCACATTTGTCCCTGTACCAAGTCATGTAAGGAAAAAGCACCTCTGTACTGTATTTCCATTTGGGCCACAGGGACCAGGAGAGCAGAACTGCACAGTGCCAGCGCATAGCCAGGTTTTGTTCCGTTCTGTTTTCAGATTGAAGCTGGGACACTGATGTAGATGAGTTGACCCATTCTGAGTCTTTGTCATCTCGGACAGCTCTGCTTATTGCCAGCTCATTTCCCAGAGATCTATCTCAAGTCAACTCATAAATTATTAATAGTACACGTGTAGGTCAGAGCGGCACTAACCCTGACAATCACACCCTAATATTCTCTCTTTAGCAACAGAAATAAGAAAGGAGATGCAAACGATCAATATGCAGCAGCCGAGGGACGACTCATGCAGGTATGCTATGTGCTCTTAGGAAAAAAAACACAGCCCCCCCAAAGATCTTGGCACAACCTGTTGGGCCAGCATTAATCTTGCATAATGTGTCAATCTAGGAGTTTTTAACATCTTTAAAATGATAGAATTGTGGGATGTGATAGCCAAAAGTAAATTTGCTCAAATTGGAGAATGCTTTGGATCAAATGGAGATACTGAGTGATGCATGTAAAACTATTATAGCATCAGTTGTAGTCGCGCAGCATGTGAGGACAGTTTGTGGCTGGGAGCAGCTTTCTGCCACAAATAATTGGCGCAAAGATTTAATTATAACTTGGGGCTGAGACCGGAGCGATTCCAACACAGGGCCCGGCCTGGAGTGCACAAGGGGCAGGAGTTGGCCATCACTTCCCATTGGCACTGGGCCGGGCATTGGGGCACCACGCACGGGGCCAGGCCCAGCTGGTGCTGCCCAGAAATTTAGGGTGAATTGGGGTTTTTAGGCTGACGAACCAAGATGATTGTGTATGGGGAATAGATGGAAGGATGCTGTCCTGCCCAAAGTCAGCACCAGTTTGCTGCTAGCAGTTGCGGGGACAAGATCAGACTTTGTGTGTGAAGTCAGCTCCCTCGGAGGTTGCCTGACAAACGCTAAAGCAAAACGTTTCATTTAGAAGCTGTCACAAAGGAATTACTCACCTTTTATGCTTATTAAATTTGCCGTGTGCTTTCCTGTAAAGGGACCGAAGAGCAGCTGGACATTTTAATTTTCACTCCCTGCAAAATAAAGATGACAAGTCAAGAACTTTGCCTGTTTTTACATCTTCTAATGAAAGCATTTTATTCTGTTTTTATTGAATGGAAAATAAAATGTGTTTGTTTCCCCAGATTTTAGGAGAATTAGCATGTATCCGATTGTTAATATTTGATCCTTCTTTAATTATTTATGGTATCAAGGAATGAATCTGTCAAGTAAATAATGAAATGCGTACATGCAGCATATGTAATTAGGTTAGGTGCATAAATCCAAAGTGTTCACTTTATAGTTGTCAGAGCAAAATTTATTAATAATGAGAAATGCTAAGTGAAGAAAATCCCTAACAGTGCTCATTAGTGTAGCTTAGAGCAGTTGCTGAGGAGGAAAGTTACCGCTCTGCACTCTGCATTTTGTTGCCTGAGGACATTAGCGGGCCCACGGCCTTCCCAAAACACAACTCTGTGTCACACGTGTGTAGCACAGAGCCTCTCCCCTTTGGATCTGGGTGCTGCAGGAACCATGCCATGGCTTGGCAGCGTGGATTCCTCTTCATCCTCTCTGCTCCTTGAACTGTTCCTGCTTTTTGCAGATTATGGCAAAATTGGTCTTCATTAATAAAAACAAACAAACAAACAAACAAAAACAAAGCAAAATTAATCTGTGAATTGATGCCTCTAGGGGCAAGAGGAAGATGTGTCAGGCAGATGAAACACCTGTTTGAGGCAGAGAACTGCCATTGTGGGACCGTGAAGAGCGCTTCTCAATCCCTAAAGGTATTTTTCAGAGCTCCTGCTCTGAAGGAAGATCTGATTGTTAAATGTATATTTAAAACATATTTCAATATCATTTTGAAGCTTATCATTAGCACAAGCACTTCACGGGCTAATTCCCTATATCCAAAGACAAGCATTCACTCCAGCTTACATTTGCCTCTGGAAATGAGATATCAGATGTGAATGAGCGACTGGGGCTCCTTGCCCCACCATGGTGACCTGTCCTTGGCCAAAGCCAGTGCCTGAGGCTCAACCCAAGGCACAGAGGTGGATCACCCCCAGGAGATGCCTGCAGAAGTCTCAGGGGGTATTGCAAAGCACGTTTATTTTGCAGAGCTCCATCTGACTGCACAGCCCTGCCATTGCCCTGTGCTGGCCAAGGGAGGAGGTGGGATGCAGGGATGTCGGTATGTGAGGTGCGAGCCCCTCTGCTGCCCATAGCAGTGCAAAATTATGTGGATTGCAAAATGGAGCCACGAGAGAAAGGATGCTGTCAGCCCTTCATTACACTTTGCATCACGCCGTTAGATTTTAATCACAGTGCTTCAGATCAGAATCGCAAATCCTCTTATCTGCCGTAAGAGCTTCTTTCAAGCTTAGCGTTTTTATGCCCCATGTAAGATGCAACAATATTCATCTCTGCTAGTCAAGCTTAGAAATGCATTAAACTGCCCAACCAGAAAATCGGGAACAGGCATTTAGTGATGCAAAATGGTCATTCTGCAACCTAATGCCTAGGGGACAGATCAGTCATCGCAGCCCCCTCCTGCCTGAAAGGACCAATTAGATGGCTCTGCCTATTCAACTATCAATGCAGGATTGCTCCCAACAGGATATTCCCCTGTGCTTTCCCCAGTCTAATTTTAAATTATTCAAGCGCCCAGACTTCTATTGCCTCCCTGGGGTGACCATTACACAACTGAAAGCCTCATGGTGAGGAAATGTTTCCTGATATTCTGTCGCAATTTTCCTATGCTCAGCCTTGTCCCATTGTACCTAGTTACACATTCTTGAACAGCTTTAACTTCTTTGGTTGTCGTGCTGCTGCATAATACAAAGGCAGGTAGCCCTTCTTGCTTTATTTTTGGCACTGTGATGCGCATTAAGGACTCAAAGGACATCCAGATGTCTCATAGTGCTGCTCCAGAGCCGTGGTGCCCGCATCACCCAGCACCAAACAAAGCCCTGGGAGAGGAACTGCTGCCTGCGTACATCCTCTGAGGAAGGATAACAGGGGTTAAACAAAGAGGAGCTTAGGAAAAAAATCGACCCGAGGCTCTATGGGCTGCTGTCGGAAGAGGAATTTGCTACTCACACGTGTGTCCACTAATAGCGAATAATCAGGATGAACCTCCTTGCAAGGAAAGCTCACAGCCTGCTCTATGAGTCAGGGGTTGGTGAGCAGCAAATGCTGGAGCCCAGCAGCTTGGGGCTGTTGTGGCATAAGGGTATGGCACTGGGCTGGGAGTGGGACCTGGCCACATCCTCCAGCAGGGTGCCTGTAGCTGACACCTGGGCAGAAGGACGGAGGTCTGCTCCCCATTGCTGTGCTCCTTAAAGGGCAGTTAGATCGTGTGGCTGCTCCTCGAGTCTGAGCCAACACCACCTGCATTTTGGGTCTGGTGCCTTTGGGAGGAGTTTTCCCAAGGACATCGGGGGACTTTTCAGCTCAGTCTCGGTCAGATTTCTCTTCGAATTTTTCCCCCACACAGTGAGTGTCGTGTAGTCAAACCTTTCATCCGTTTTATCAGACAGGCAGAACTGGGAGTCTGATATCTTTTAAAAAAAGATACAGCTCTCTGATTAACTGAAGAGTAATAGCATGAAATTCTAGTCTCCAATAAGTAACATATTGATGCTTATGTCTAATTTAATCAGCATCAGGGGGGACGGGGGTGCCCATTCCTTCACCATCAGTTATGCAGCAGTTCAAGGTGATAAATCCTATCTGCGGAATGATATTCCGTCGACATTTCTATAATATTAATTAGATCACCATGTCAGGCTGTAGGAAATTTGCTTAACATTCATTAGAAATTTCGTATAGATAGATGGGCATCCCTCCCTCCCTCTGCTCCCGCTTTCTTTCTCCTGTGATTGACAGAGGAGGTCAAGCTGGAGACAGTCCCCTCCCCTCGGAGCCCGGGGACCCGGGTCACTGGACTCCCTCACGAATGGAACGGAGGGAGGGCTGTGCCTGGAAGAGATATGCTGTGAAATGGGACAAAGGCTCATCTGCCTCAGGCCCCGTTGTTGGTTCTCCCGGCCTGCAGCCAGCATGCAGGACGCGGGCGAGCGCGCGCCGTGAAAGCCATTTGCATTACCCCGCAGTCATTTTTATACGTGGAGGTAATGAAGTTGTCAGCGGAGCCCTGAGTGTGACAGAGCCTGATATTCAAATAGACCTGCCAGCACTCCCCTCGGCTCCCCCCATGCCCACAGCTGATCTACCGACTCCCTGGATTACTGCTTCGCTGGCTCCCGGGCCCCTGCTGCGCTTGCACTCTTGCCCCCGTCAAGTGCTTTTGTTTCCGAGCCGTGGAGCACGCAGCTGTGGCTGCACCACGCATCTGAGCATGGCGGGAGCCGCGAGCATCCCACCTACGGCACGCTTCATCTGCGCTGGGTTTGCAGGGAGAACCCCCCAGAACACTGTGCTAGTCCCAGGCTGGAAGCCCGGGCGTTTTGTTACGAAGAGGAGGGCTTTGGGTTTAGGTAGATTTTCTACATAAGGTAGAGGTGACAGGTTCATGTCTTACGTGTGTGCTGTGCCCCTTTTGCTGAGCACTGCGCAGCTGGGAGGGATGTGGCAGCATCACACAGCGCTGTGCGGCTTGAGCTCACTGGTGGTAAGGGGGTGTTGGCAAAGGGCATCACGGACGTACCTCATCCTCACAAAAGAAACCACGGGGTCATAAATAACAAGGCAGGTCAGACTGGCCTTTGGTAATTTTGAAGTCCATTTTGAAAAGAAGAAAAATTCCCTGTGGCAAAGCTGCCTGGTAAGCAAAAGGTCTGATTCAACCCCATTAGCCTTGGAAACTACTTTTTACTAAGTATGGGACTAGGTTGTCAGCTGGTGTTCATTGGCATAAACCCACTGAAGTCAATGGAATGACAGTGATTTATACCGAACTGAAGACTGGAGGATGGATATTTAAAAGGAGGGTTGTCTTTTTTCTCCTTTCGGGAACCAGTCCTGCTCGGGGTTACAACACCGTAGGAGCAGATGAAGGCTTTTTGACTCGATGTGCAGATGTCATTATGTAGGTGGGCATCTGCGGGTTCTCAAATGTGCGTAGTGAAACTGAAGGCCACTAAAAAATTCATCACCTGGGAAAATATTTGGCTGCCACAATTTTCTTATTTTTGGATCACCAACTCATTCATTATTTGCAGAAAAGGATACTTTCTGTGCTCTTATGAAAATGATCAATGATCCTTTAGTGCAGAAGGCCCATGGGATTAATTTCTTTTGTAAGCAGCATGTTAAAAAGACTGGCTCAAGCATTTTTTGAAAACTTGCAGGAGGGTCAAAAACAAGCAGGTTTCCACTGCAGCTTTTTTTTGGCCTTTGTTCTTACAGTGAGATTTTGAAAGGTTCCCCAGAACTCCAGCAAGCTTCGGATTTTCATGGCCTGATACATCTTTGTGCCACCGGAATTGGTATGCCTTCTTTTTTGAGCTAATGGAAATTTGGAAAGTGAACTTGATGTCTACAATGCGACAGTTAGTCTACAAGTATTTTTAGTCTACGGGGCCACTCTAAATGAACCAACCTGCAGATTAAAGACTCCCTGAGTATAAATTGGCACGATGCACTGTGAATGATTCACAAATGGAGGAGTCCCTAAGTGTGCGTTGACTCGCTACACCATAATGTCTCCTACAGAGATTTTACAGCATCCTATGCCAATGATCCATGCATTAAGGACTCCCTAAATGCACATTGACACAACAGACTGGAGCTGTTTTGGTCTAGTATGTCAATGATCCAGGGATAATGACAGCGTCTTATGCAGATCCACTGAGACCAGAATTGTTATGGTTCTTAATGGAAGAACCCAGATTGCCCCACTTCAATCGTATTTACCTGTTTGGGGTGATACAGGAGCATGGGCAGTCTTCTCATCCTTCATGGAGGAATGTTTGGTGGTGCAGTTCTGTAGACTGGTTTATGTCTGTGTTGGTACACACACAGATTTGTATAAAAGCAATGAACAAATACACTTTTATCTTTTTCCATACAAAGCACACACACAACGAGATGTCATACCAAAATTTTATCGCTGTCACCTAGGGCACCAAGAGTCAAACGGAGGAAGAGTCATTCCAGATCAGTTCACACAAAAGAGAAAAGCTCTCTAGTACACGTAAGGATGGGAAGGGATGGGAGGAGATGAAGAGCTGGATTGGAAGAAATGCAGACCCACACCATAATAATGCCTGCTTACTCTGTGACTTGCATTTCCAAAAATGGCTCTCTGACAGTTGCTACACTCTACTTGTTCAGATGGGGAAATGGGCACAAAAATGAGTTCAAACGATTTGGTAAACTCATGACCAATGATCAGCTGGGACCAGAACACAGACTTTTATAATATGCCTCAACGCCAACAGCAGTTGTTAAACAGGTTTAGGATAAAGCCATGTAGTTCTTGTGCCACAGCTGTGAAGACCATGCCAGAGAACACTAGAATACCTTCAGAAACTGGTAAGAAGTTAATATTTATGCTGTAGAAAGACATATGGGCACAATTTCACTGTACAGGAATCACTTTAGAGAACAATAAGAATGACACCCTTAATGTGGAACATTACTTCCGTATTACAAAGTTTCTCTGTCTTTTTTCTATGACTTTCAACAAGAATTGTTCTACTTTCTATAGTTGGATGAAATTAGAGGGGGTACAGTATAAAATTAAATGGGATGAAGTTGGCACAGGACAGTATTCTAAGCAGCAACAAGTGCATCTAATATTAGAGTGAGCAGGTTGACAAGCTGTTTACAGAGAATAAATTAAGAATGTTTTCTGGACAAATAAATAAGTGGCATCTGTTTGAAGGCTCTTACAAGAAGAATTCACTAACTGGTTGTCCATCTAGAAACACAACTTTTAGATGAAGCTTTTTAATGTTTCAGTGGTCCTGGCCACTGAAGTAGCCTGAAGCTGCATCTGAAGTCACTATAAGATGCAAAGCTTTACATAAATTTCCAAAACTGAGCCTAAGAACTATTGCCAGAGGAAATTAGAGGTATGTGGGCAACTCCATTTTTTTTTCAGGCTGCGGCCGTTCCCACTTCTCTCCTCACTTTTCCCGTAAGAGGTGGACCTACAGAAAGTTACACTGTACCAGCAATTCCTACCTGTGCAGCACTTGTCATGCTAATACACTTCACAGAATTGTAGGGGTTGGAAAGGACCTCTAGAGATCATTGAGTCCAACCCCCTGCCAAAGCAGCTCCCTAGCCCAGGTTGCACAGGTAGGTGTCCAGGCGGGTCTGGAATGTCTCCAGAGAAGCAGACTCCACACTTTGAGTGTGGGACTGATGAATTTAGTCATGTGTAGGTAGATTTGTTTTTAGAGGTGGAAATTATGTCAGAGAGCGTGCTTTTTAATAAATAAAGGTGATGCTGAAAGGTTCCAGGAGATGAGTGAGAAAGAAAACAAATACTCTGAATATGTTTAATTGGAGAGAGTGCTTTTGACTGTGATTATGATGTAAATGAGTTCATTGTACACTGACAACTGAACTCTGGTGAAAGGCTGTTCAAAGTTGCAATGTATTGGCTTCTCAGGGCCACTGAAGATCATCATAAAAATTTTGACTATAAAATACTACTTTCTAAAATGTTTAACTTCCTTGACTTACGACAGTCAAGAGAAAAAGAGTGTATTAAGAATACTAGGAATAGATTAATCTTTGCATAATTTTACTTTTGTAGAAAGCAAAATCTGAACTTATTTTATCTTCAGAGGTAAAATACTTGCCCAAGAATCCCAAGGAGAGATCCCAAGAAAACTGAGAAAGATCCAGAGATCATCACTGATTCTCAGGAACTTTGATTCAAAATAGCCTTTTCTGGTTATATTCCTGGAATGACAAAATTTATGAAGTTAGCTATTTTATTGGATGATATGCCAATTTATTTATAGCACACATAACACTACTTTAATCATGTTCAAAAGGATCAGTAACGTCTAATCAATTGCCATATTTCCTAATGCATGAGGTAAGAATTTCCCTTCCCGAGGATTTCACAAATTGATTTTCAAGAGCGATCTGCTCTGGCCTCCCCATTCCTAGAAGCTCCCTCTCCATGAAGCTCTGACCATTTTTAATGAGAATCAGGCATTGTGGCAAACATTCAGTACGTTAATGATTTGTTTTAAGAAGTGTAAAATATAAAAATTGTAAGCAGTTGTTCCACAAATATCTCCATCTGCTGCAGAAAGTGAGCCTACAGATGGTATTTGGTGCTAAGACAGTCACAATTCCCTCAGCTGCTGCTTGGAGAACAAAGAACACCGTGGTAGGAAATGAGAGCACTGGGCATCTTGGTTTGGGCTGCAGTTTAGAACTCAAGTCAGTCTGCAGATGGCAGAAGTAAAGGGGATGCTTTCTAATGAAGAATGGGAATGTGGAAGATTACAGAAGAACTGGGAAGTGTTACAAAACAGGAAAAAAATGTTGGAAAAGCTCTTCACAAAATCTCTTTGGGTGCCTCACTATGTACCTCCAAAGAAACACATAAGTCAGGCCATGCCAGCAGACTATTCATGATTAGGTTTATGTTTGGGGATCTGATGTCTTTGTTGCAGTTAGGTAGGAACTACTCAACCCAGCATCCCAGCGTCTTCCATGTGTTTATACTGTGAATTCACCAATCTTGATAATTTTAAAGACTTACTGCTCAAGAACTTTTCTCCCACAAATCTTAGCTCCATTTTTAGTCAAGCACCCTCTTCACTCACTTCATAAGCATATGCATCATGGAATCAAAACATGAAAACATAAACAAAAAACACACGCAAGCACCAAAAACCAACAAAGCTTTGTAGTTTTTCACCACTAAGATGAAGGGAAGCATCCCCAAGCATTAAGTCATTATTAGTTAAAACAGATCCTCAAGAGGTTTATTTTGAGGAGATAAAGAAACAGGAACTCCACTGCCCAAGGAGTCATTGTTATTAAATTCAGTAGGGCTAGGGTAAAACACGAAAAATCGTATCTCTTTCTGTTAAGAAAAATAAAGGGCATGGTTAATAGGAAAACAGAGCTCTACATTTTCTCCCCAGGCATCTGATATGTTTTCCTTTCTCTTTTTTCTCCTTTTTTTTTTCTTTTCTTTTTTTCTTTGCTTTCTGCTTTCTTTTTTCTTTTCTTTTCTTTTTCTCTCCCCCTTTTTCCTCTTCTTTTTTCTTCTTTTCCTTTTCCTTTTCCTTCTCCTTTTCTTTCTCCATCTTCTCCTTTTATTCTTTTTCTTTTTCTTTTCTCTTTTTCAAATGCTCTGTTCAGACTGTGAGACCGACTCTTCAGTGAGGAGTATCTGACAAATAAAGTGTCCCATTGTTCTCCAAGAGGCTGAAACCTATGATGCCTTCTGGGATAACTCAGTACAAGATGTATAGGAAGTTTGGTTATCCACACAATGGTGCCTAGTGCCATTGGAGATGTACTTGGCCACTTGAGGGGTCAGTTCTGTCTGCCTGGGGAGAGCCATACCCTTCTGGAGTGTCAGCTGAAGACATCCAATCCTTTGTTTGGGTAACAGAGTCACTCACATAAGAACTGTACATTCTGCTGTGATCCCAATGCTTTGTATATGCGATTTATAGCTGTTCTAAGAACCTTAAATGCCTATGCACATACTTGAGATAAATATACCCTAAAAAAATCCTTCTTTTCTACTTTTTCACACTTCCAGATTTCTGACATTTGCACTGCTAGCATTTAATTTTGAGGTGAAAGGAACCTGGCTGCTTTATACAGATGGAAAATACACTCAACTTTTCCCTTATGAAATATCTTTCAAACATTAGCTGAATAATTTTTGTCCATTTGACCATCTGAGTAATTACTTTAGAACGTCTTCTCCTGCATTTCTTTGCTAGCAGTCAGACCTCTGTAGTAAAATATTATGTTGAAAATATATTTTAGAAGAAAGGTGTATAATCCTATTAATGGATTTCTTTAAATTCTCTATATGTGTTTTGCAATGAAATAAGCATATCCATAGCAATTTTTAAAGTTCTACTTCAGGATTTATGCACTCTTAATGGATGGAGATTATTTCTTTGTATAATATAAATATCCCAAAGATTTAATGAAGCCATAAAAAAATTCATTAGACTTCTGTAATTAGAATTATAGTTCCAAAAGCTTTGGTGTGCTAAATATACCTGCAATATTTCATTGTTTTAAGTTTTCAGTAAACAGCCTTCATGTGGGGAAGAACTCAGAGCTGTGGGGGTGGAATTCTCATCTGACTTGGTGAATGAGCCCCCAGCATCACCTCCCCCTGAGCTGATCAAGCCACCTGTGGGACTACATTTATGGTGACCTGATCGTCCAGGACACCTGCAGCCTGCTGAGGGCCACTCCTTAGGAAGCTGTGGAGCTTGCCTCAATAAAATGTCATCTCCAACTTGCAACGAGGCCTGAAGATAGATTCCTTCTTTCTTGGTGAGACTTTTGCTTGATGTCAGATCAGGGCCACAGATGCATTTTAGAAAAATCTTGGAGGCCTTGAACAACCATGTATGTAAATGCTGGGGTGGAATCAAGCCCTAACCTCTCATTAGGAGTAGGGAAATGTAGTAATTTTTAATAGATACTGAGAGTCAAGATATTTCTGGGTTTGTTCAGGCCATTTTACTCTCATGCAAATGTTTTGTCTGTTTTCTATGTAAAGAACAGCAATGACATGGAGGCCAATGGTGACATCTCAGAATCCAATCAGAAAACCTGCATAAAGATGAAAGGTCTTACCAACAAGAAGTGAGCTTGCTAAACTACACCTTTGAATGGATTTGGACAAAACTGAAAAATGTTGTTGATATCAGATCCTTAGGCTGATTACTGAAGCGTTCGATTTTTCAGCATGTCAATTCATCACTGTCTACCTGGTTATATTTAACACTTTCTCCTGTTTCCATCCTGTCTGCTGAGATAGGCAATCTCTGTCACATGGTATCTGCTTCACCAGAAAGTCAATAGACCATTGTATAGGCCCATGAGGTCTGTTCCCTAGTCGCCCTGATTCTCAACATGATATTGCTGGCGGCAGATGGAGATTCCGCGTCTTGTGGCATCTAAAATGTTAATGAGATTAGAACTTCCATCCTTCAAGCAGTTCAATGCGTCCTTTTTGGTGCATTGCAATTATGTAGCCAGTCACTGGAACACAGGTTCACACTGACGGTTTTTACCTTGTGCTGGTATTACCAAAATACTGCATTAATTACACTTGTGTTCGTTTTCTTTTAGAAGATGCTGCTTTGCATTTTAAGCCTCGCTCCAGTTTGAGATTTTTTCTTTGTGTAACATACTGAGTTTTGAGCTCTGGAGCTGAGAAGGTTTACATGTGCATTAATTTGGTTTTGGTTACAGCTCATCAGATGCAGTCAAATTATGCAAACTAAGTATCCTGAAATGGTGGCCCATAACTTCCATGTGCACTGGCCTGCTTTTGGATACTTGTGAGTAGCTCTTAGATTTCCCTAACTTGGTCCTGTCTGAGGCTACCTGTTGAACCACAACAGTGGGACTGAAGAAGATTGAACAACCTTTCCTCATTTTCCGAGAAGAATCAGACCAGGCTTGTTGCCTCCTTGTTTCTGCCAGATCATCCATCATTAGGTACTTGGATTCTCATCTCCTTGTTCAGATTATCTTTCATTACATACTTGGATCCTGGGTGCATATATGTGAACACACACTAGCACGTCTTTAAAGATATATATATATTTATGAAGAGAACAGTTGTTTGCTGATTAAAGGGCATGTATTGTTAGAACTTACTGGTAATTTAGCATGAATGGGCTTTACTGTCTTCTTGGATTGCTTTTATGTTCCAGAGAATGTTTTGAACCAAACTCAGGATCGTAGTTTTTCCAAATGTCAGTGAAGTCACCTCTTTGATATTTGACTTCTCCCCTTTGCAAAACAATAATCATGCCACTTACTTAGCTTTGTAAAGTGCTTTGAGATCTATGGGTGAGGCACACTATAGGCATTCTAAGCGTGATTTATTTCCTTGCAGGGCCTATCCCTAAGTGGCTCGTTGAAGAAACAACATTTATAAATATGCATAGCTTCCTGGTATAGAATTTTTTCTATTCTTTTCAGAATATACAGGCTAAACTGTTATTATTCACTTTTCTATTTTTAGAACCAACGATTAAATTGCACAGCACTACTGTGTTGTACCAATTAAAATAACTACTGTCTATATGGCAGTCCTTTAATGGGAAATGAAATTCACTTTTGGGCATATATCATGGTAATACATATATCATATGGTATACAATTTAGATCATTTTGGAAGACAGTAGCTGTATTAGTTCGTATTCCCCTACCCAGTCCTGGTTACGAGCATCAACTTTGTTAATTAAGAATTTTAAACCCTCTGAATTTATAGTACAATTATGTTTTACTTCATAAGTAGGTCTTTACCCCTCTACAACTATTAACAAAATGTCCACTTATATTATTTGCTGAGGGTTTCAAAGGCTGATGAATTTTGTATGAAGATTTGCCCTTTTTTCTAAGCTTTGCTCACCGCACATCAGCTGTTTGTCAGCGAAACATAACAGTGTAGTCTTCTGACTTAAATCTTATTTTTTTTTTTAAAGAAAAGCCAATTCATCAGGTAGGAAAGACTGCTGCTCACACTCTCGAGTCCTGCCAAAGACAAATGACTGTAAAAATTTAAAATCAATCATTAACAGATTAGCTGTTGGTCCAAAGTAAATAGCAATCAGCTTATTAGGCATCAGGCAGAGTGAGATAAAGGGGAAGAGTTATTGAAAATGAGGATGTTTGCTGGGGCTGTGCTGATGGAGCAGAACAAGGAAAGGCTGTTTCTTTGTTGCTCTAATTACAAATGGAAAATAACCTACAGTGCCGAACAAGTTGAGCTCCCTAGCTGAATTGAATGGAGCATAGTGCTTATGTTCTACGTCATAGCTTGATTTATCTTGATTATCAGTAGTTTGCACTACTTCTTCCCCTCCCCTGAAGGACCAGCTTGGCACTTTCTTATACTGAAGTAAATGACATTATTTGACTCTGAAAAGAATGAAGTGGGAGGGGGGCTTGCCACAGTAGAAATGCCCTTCTCATACAAAACTCTAATTTTCATACAGGAAATACTTCTCAAATGATGGAATTTTGTTTGTGACAGGGTTTCATTATGGTAAAGCAACAAACTGCCAGTGACTAAATCACAGTCGGCTTTGTGCCACCGTTGGATTCAGACATGATGAAATTCTGCAAAGCAGATCAATTCAGAAGAGCAAGGATGTTTCAAGAGGAAATGGGGAGGGAGAAAAAGGCTGAGAAGACAGAAACAATCGAAGTCGGGTAGGAAGCGAAGCTGATGGGAATGAAGAAGAAAACAATAGCTGAGAGTAAAATGAGTTGAGGAAGCCGAAAACACAAAGAAGTGAAGTAGGAAGTAGGAGGAAATGGGTACAAGTTAAAGTCGATGACAAAAGCTCTCTTTCATCAGGTAAACACTGAAGTGTTTACATAGAGAGTAACTGACCATGATAATGATTTACTGCAGCCATTTCTCCCTTACCAGGCACATTAAATCCAGGGCAAGAACCTGTTTGGTTTTTTTTATTTTGTTTTTCTAACAAAATAGCATACCTGAGATTTGTGTGTGCAGTGTTTTGAGGCCAGTGGATAGAGAGCTAAGTGTGTTTGCACGTGAAGAAATCTGGAAGTGATATCTTTATATCAGTGACATTATTCTACATCTTGTATGTGTGGAGCCTCGTACAGAACACAGCCCGAAGGTAACCTCAGGAAAACCACTGCCCCCAGCCTACTGCAACCTGCAATCCCCTCTGCCCCAGCACGAGGTGATGCATTGCTGACTGCTCCCTGGCAGGATGACCCATATCTGTCCTGTGGTTTCACAAATGCATGCTAGGTTCAGTCCTGCCTGGCTAAACAGAGCCTCACAGCATTTGCAGTTGACCTGATGTTAGCAGAAATCCCTCTACCCAAGCCCCATACAGTTATAAACTGCTCATTTATGTGTCTGGGGCTATGGCACAGCCCTGAAGGAAGGTGGTGTCTGCTGAGCCGCTCTGACATTGCGAGGGATTCTTGACCTGCTGCAAAAGGAGCATGGACCCCACAAGGGCTGCCCTGGTAAGGCCTGTACAGAGGCCAAGCACACCAAAAACTGTGGGGAGCCTTTTTTCCAAGTTTCTTCTTTTTAACAACAAAAATAAAAAAACCTGAATGAGAAAACTCCCACATGCTTTTACTTTTTTTCAGGAAATTTCCTGTTAGCAGGAAATTCTACCTAGGACTCAAAGAAGAAAAACTATGCTTGCATTCTTAAAACTTACATTTCTATTAGATAGGTGTAGAAAAATCGGAGAGCGATTATTTCCCTTTTACTTTTTATATTTAGTTTTGACCTTTTCCACTAGCTCCTATGTGGCATAAAAAACACAGCGGCTATCTTCTGTTCATTTTCAACTATTTTTGCTTTAATTTACTGCCAAAGATATCCACGTGAAAATTTGTACAACTACGCAAAAATGTGATTTCAACAGGAAGAAAGAAGTGAGAAGTCTCAGAACAAATATATCCTAATGATTGTTTGCCAAGGTCTTCACAGAAAAGAAGAGTCAGCTGAAATGACAAAGTAGCAGGAGTCTCTTTTCCTCATGCTGAAATGGCTGAATAAGCTACACAGAGCAGAAATGACTTTTCTTCCTGCGATTCACAGAGTCCCAGGACAGCAGCTCACACCTGGGGGCGACAGAGCTGTGGCAGTCTGTCATCTTTGAGCTATTTTCTCTAGGCAGCGAGGAGGAGAGCGGTGATGCTGCCTTCTGTCTATGACAGGAATTGTTTGAATTATTTACAATGAACGGAAGGACAGCTTGGGGGGGAGAGGATGGAGAGGCTGGTGCAATTCTATAGACATTGATCCTGCCGGGAAAAAGAGCAAACTGACTTGCAATACAAATGGCAGTATTGCAGTTCTGAAAGGAAGACCAATTTCCACTGGCATTTTCACAAGCTAAAAGAAGTCCCCATACATATTATGTGTAAGTGAATGCACATCTAGGTGTTCCAAAAGTTCAAGATGATTCCTCGTTTTCTTCGTTTCCTCCTTAATGGCATTCTCATTCCGGTGGAAGCTGTGCAGTGGACTTTCAGGTTTCACAAAATTTCTCCTGCTGAAGAAAGGTGCCAGTTTATTACCAAATTGCTTGTAAGAACTGATCAAAGGCAGATGAAGGGTGGGGGCTGTGATTTGGCCAGCTGCTGTGATGTGCTACAGAAAATCAAGGATGATATCCACAGGGACTGAGATGTATCAAACCTGCTCTTAGAAACAGAGGAAGACCAAGAGTAGTTGATGTTAAGACTGTAAAGAAACAATTATGCCGGTGACACTTGTTATATGAGGACTGTCTTACTAGTTTTTCCACAAAGGCATTCCTGTTATACAGTTTTTCGTTCTTTTAATTAAGCATTGCAAGAGAAAATAATGGGATCTTAAAGCCTCATGCATTTTGGAAAAGGTAGTAGTAAATTGTACAGTTTTGACCTTTTCAGCTTTTTGTAATTTGATTGGCTGTCTGTTCCTTTTCCTCCACTATTTACAGCTGCAGTGAACTGTGCAGAAGGGGTAGGATGGCTAGCCAGCTGAAATACGGAATATTTAAAAGGTTAAAATGCTGCAACGTACTGGTGCCTTCCACAGAGTATATGGTCATTATAAATTTCACTGTGTTGATCACATAAAGGACTGAGAAATTAAATGACTTCATGAATCATTTTTTGTGGGACAACAAATGTGACCAAAATGGGGAAAAATGGTATCACTCTGACCCCAGATCTGAGAAGCATATTTTTTTGGTGTGTTTATTATTTCTGCCACAGTAATAGGTGAAGACTCCCTCTGAAGCTCAGGATCATGACACTGAATATCTACACGTGACACAAAGACGAGCCCTGCCCCAGATAGCTTTCAATCAAAGCATCTTGAATCTATTCAACAGGTGACTAAATAGAGGTGGTGACCTTCTTAGGTATAAATATTTCTTTTCTAGCATACCAGAGGGAGATCTTAGGGAAAACACAGTATACTTTGAAAGTAATTCCTTAGCAGATGGAGACAGTAACATAGAGACATTAATGACCATGTAATGAGTCCAGAGGGCATCTAAGGGGCAATGTCAAATAATTGGGTACCCAGGCAATATGCTGAGGAGATTGACAGAAAGCTAGTAGGGCAACAGGAGATCAGAAGAATTGCAGACCAGGATGACAGCTGAGACACTAATAACTAAAATAAAAAATCCTCAGGATTTGGTACTTCCCTTTGCCATCAATAACAAGGCTGGTGAACAACATTCAGCTCTTTGCAAGCTTTTATTTGGTGGAAAAGACTTCCTAGGGCAAATCTGAAGAGAGTCTTCTCAGGAAAAGGGTCAAAGCTTGGCTCTCTAATCTTTCATTTCTTTAGAAACAGAGCATTCACAAAAATGTTTATTTCATGCGCAAGAAAAATCCAAAAAGTGATGGGAAAGAGACCAAGTGTCTGGCCTCATACATTTCAGTAGGAAGATTTTTGGCCTTCTGTACACCATTACTGCAGAGCACCAGTAGCTAGACCTTCACACTGAGGCCGGAAGAATGAGGTTGTGCCTCAGCTCCCTGCCCTGACCTCTGAGTTCACATGTTGCTGTGAACAGCAGGAGTGACACAGGAGCTTCATAGGTGACAAAGCAGGAAGAAGGAGAAATGAGCCAGAAATGGGCAGATGAAATAATGAATCAACTTGAGCTGCAGACATAAGGGATCCTTGGCTGTGCATCCATGAAGAGAAACCATTCAGAATTGGATCTGACTCTAAAAATCTTGCAATGTTGATTGTTGCTCCCTGTGCTCTTGTTAGAAAGAGAATATTACAGCATATTCCAGTTACAGCTCTAGATTAAAATCAGAAGTGTAGAGAGAAAGATGGTTACCATACCAAGACGCTGGGAAAATTTCTTCAGAAGGAAATGCCAGCACTGCTTTTGATGCATCATTTGAAACAAACTCATGATCTTGCAGGATTTATTTTCTGGGGTCATTAAAACTGAACGTTTTCACTGATTCAGAGAGCCTCTTCCTGGAGTAGCTGCAGCTGCTGGAACAAACAAACCCCCTTTCTGCTGTGCCAGTCCCCCTGGGAGCCAGGAGTGATTGACAAGGGGCTCTGGCTCGGACAGGCTCGCACCAACAGTACAGGAACCAGTGTATGCATTTCAGCCAGAGCAGCCCCTGCAACACCAGGGAGGGGGGATTTTACTGCCTTCCTCAGACATGGAGAGAAATGTTTCCAGCCTGTTTGCAATGGCCAGGTCTTCAGCAGAACAGATACCCACTTTATGACGTACGCATCTGTACAGTTATACAGTAATATAATTAGATGGAGTTGTGATTTTGTGGTGTTTGGGGACAATTGCACTATGTAGGCATGAAGCATGGCACTTTGTGGGCCTGCAGCCCTTTTGTGGTCTTTCTTTTGGGGACTGCCATGCTACGAAGTGTCCAAGCCACCAGCCCATGCAGTGCCATTCATGCCTGCATCAGGGCCACCCGAGCTGGTCGCTTTGTGACTACAATTGACTGAGGGTAAAACAGCCTGGCCACAGCTTGCTCAGAGGGGATATCCCCTTGTTTAAGGGACAAGGGGATGCCATCCAGGGCAGGTGACAGGCCGGAGATGGGCTGGGGCAGCTGTTGGCCAGAGGCAGGACCATGCAGTGAGCCCCAGGCCTGGAGACCCCCGCTGTCCCCCGCACCCACACCAGGCCGCTTCATTTCCATCCGCTTATCAGATATATTTACTTCTCGGGTATTTCCCTAACCAGAATTGACTGCACTATAATTGCCTATTTCTTTGGTCCATTGGCTGTTAACCTTGAAGCGCGACGGGAGGAGGCGGGGAGGCCTCCCTGTCAGGCCTGACCCCGGCCGCGCCGCGGGCTGCCATGACAACGGCGACAGATGTCAGCCAAGCAGCGTACCCCCCCGGACGGCCAAAATCGATCTCCCGAAGGCGCCGCCGAGCGCAGCCGCCGACCTGCCAAGTGTCCCCGGCTCAATCATTTGTTTCATCTAGCAGGGAGAGGAAAACATAAAAGAAATGAAATGAATTTGACCTCAGTCTTTCGAGCGACTCCAGCGCTGCTCTGAATCCTGGCGAGTGGCTCGTATGAATTTGAAAAAATTACATTAGAAATAACATTTTGAAGTGAAATGACTCTTGTAATGTCAAGCCTCCAGAAACATGTTATTTCAAATGTCAGATACGTAGCAGTCATTTGCTATTTTCCGGATGTGTCCAGAGGTTATCTTCACCTCGGGTGCATTTCAGGTAAATTATTATAAAGAAACTGTCTGCGAAGTACACAGAAAGTATTGCCTGTCTCTTCAGCCCCCTGGCGATGAGCCCTCCTGTGTGGCCACACTGGAGCGCAACAAGCAGTGCTTCATGTAGACACATCTCCCTTCTCTGGGTGATGTCCTCCAGTCCCAGCAGAGGGTCCCCCAGTGTGGACATGGGTCCTCCACACTCGGGGACCCCTGCACTGTGCCTCTCCCAGTTGTTTGGGGTTTGCTCGCTCAGTATGCAAATGGCTTTCTGACCACATGCTAACTCCACAGTAGCGTTTGCCAATCTATCAATGTCATCCCGGCAATGTCAAGCCTATGTCTGACAAATAGGGAGAAACCTAAACCCCGTGGGATTTGGTTCATGCCTGTCACTGGACAGACCCGCCAGCAGATTGCAGGGCTGGCTCCTCCCTGATCTATAGAGATGGACACATCTCGCAGATAACCTTGTCCTCAGAGGAGGTAAAAAAAGGAAAACAACACACCGCTGAAGGTGATTATAGTAAAAAGGATCTCTTAAGATTTTCAGTGTGATACGTCTGTCTCTCTGCTGTGGGATATTTTATTGCATTTTTGCCCTCAAGTGAAGCTGACGGGAGCCAGGCTTGCAATTTAAATCAATAAGAAGCCTTTACCATGGCCATAAAAAACTTGGCTAAACCTTTGAAGTGGCCACAGCTGAATGCGCAGTGAACACAGCATAAATGTTCCTTAAGATGTATTGTGTCAGAGCACTGCTACAGCGGCATTCAAAGGAAGCAGAGCCCAAGTGCCTTCTGTATGCGGCCCAGCCCCCTTGGGTCACTTGTATTCACTGCTGACACTGTCATGTGGGGCTGCCCCAAAATGAGCTCCTGTAGCTCATTTTGCTCCTGACTTGATGGGTTTCCTGGGATGGGGACAGGACCCCAAGCCCATAATCTGCTTCCAGTGCTTCATAGTGCCCATTTCCCATCCTGACGGGGAGATGCACAGCCAGCATGGTGTTTGTGAGCCTACAGAGCTTGTTGGGGGCAGTGCTGGCTATATGCCTGGGGGTGATTGGCAGCTCTCCAGTGTCAGCACAGCTCCAGTGTAGCACAAAGTTTGCACGGTGAACTCTCTGTGAATGTGTCTAACTTAGCATCTGTAAGGCACTGACACAGGCAGCCCGAAGAAGTTGTGGTTGCCCCATCCCTGGAGGTGTTCAGGGCTCGGTTGGATGGAGCCCTAGACAGCCTGATCTGATGGGTGGCAGTCCTGCCCATGGTGAACGAGTTGGAACCACATGATCTTTAAGGTCCCTTCCAACCTAAACCATTTTATGATTCTATGATCTGCATTCACATATACTTCTCTCTCTATGTATTCACCTAAATCCCTACATAGAAGCAGAAATTTTTCAACAGATGTAAGCCTAGTTTGAATAGGCTTGAATTTGACAATTTTATTGTTAGTATTTAATACTATCAGTATAGATATTCAAAGCAAATGTTGACACTTCACCCTTCCTGCAAAAAACTATAAGAATAAAGGAAAGGTTAAATTCGTGCCTTAACTTTTACTTGACAAGTCCTTAAGATTCTTTAAAGAGAGGTCTTTGTTTCTCCCTTCCTTTTGTAAAGAAACTTTTCACTTAAAGAAACTGAGGACCAAATACTACTTCATTACTATATAAATCATACTGCTGAAAGCTATGGCCTGGTGACATGGGAGGATAAGTGGGGATATAGTATTTTAAGGACATAAAAGGATGGTTCTTCCAGAGACTCGGGGAATACATTTAAAAGCAGCATTAAATGCACTTACTACAAAGAGCACTGTGTGTCTTACAGTTCCTTGGCTGCAGAGAATCCTGCTGCTGAATCTTGCCTGGTTTGGGATAAGCGCTGCTCTGTTGTTTTCCACTCCCTCCAGTGAGGGCTACATCTTGTACGATGAGGTTCAGCTCTTCAGTAAATACGTTAAGAGGCAGAAAGACAGTTTTCCTTTTTGTCCTGTACATTCACAGTTGGCATTTCACTGCTCCCAGTGTACCTTAGTATTAAAGAGGTAGCAGCAGCACATGCAGAAACACTATGCTCAGTAGATTGTAAGAATGTGGGTTACAAATTTTTAATGTGTATTGCCCATAGCCATTTTTGTTTGTAACAGATCGTGCATTCAGTAGGTGTAACTCTGCTTAGTGTTTTGTTTGTTTTTAAATATGAATGAAGCACACCTTATTTTCAGGTGTCCACTTAGGTTTGGAACATGTCTCTGATAAATGTTGGTATAACCCATTTGGAAAGAGCATAGAAGCAACACCAGAAGATCTGTGTTGTTGTCAAGAGGTGCATATTAGTCATCAAACATACCCTTCTTGGCAATTTGTGTTTTGCTCAGTTTGGGCTACTACTGCTCCAGTTGACTTCCTTTACCTTTGCTCAAACCTATGTCATTCCATTTCTTCCAGCTAAAGCTGTGTGTGCTGAAAACAGGCGTCATAAGTCACTCTTCACTGTCTTTTGCTTTGGATGCATTCAGCAGCAACGTGCCCTTGGGTGCAAGTGGATGAAGTACAACCCACAAATTACCTAGATAGACTTTCAAGTACATTTCTCCCGTTCTAAGGAATATCACCAAGAGCACATCCTGGCTCAGAGTCCTGAAGTGTATCACACAAGGATAAATAATAAGATGGAGAAGTAATCAGATGAAGGAGGATAAAATGTGATTTGTTTCACTGTATTACATCTGACAGTAAGTACTTGTCCTAGTTCACATCCTTTCTAATAGTAAGGCAGTGTTAGTTTGGAAATGTGATTGGGTGGATTTAAAAAAATCTGCCTGTTTCATCCCATTGATGGACACTCCACTCCACCTGAGAATTTTTTCCGAAAAATATACATCCAGACTTGTGGTAAGTTTCTCCGTTTATATTTCTCTCTCTATCTTATTCCTCTCTCTCTTTGGATTAGACCAGTAATGAAAGGCATTTCTCTCCCCTGTGGCATTTGACAAGAAGACACACACAGCTTTCTGATGTGGACACTGAATGCCTCCCTTCAGGTCTCTGAGTTACATAGACATGACTGTCCAGAGAGAGAGACTAAATAAAGGGCTTAGTTTTACCATCTTTAAGTTGATATAGCAGCTCTTTAAAGTTAAGGAAGGAAATTGACATGGCTGCTTATTTCATCCCAGGATTTTTTTCTGCAAGTCCTCTAGACCAGAATCAGACATGAAAGCTTTTGCTCATAGACCTCGCTGGTTCTTAGGCAGAGCAACTGGCAAAACAAGAATCCAAGGAGCAGTGCCTATTGATTGTCCTAGGGCATTTCATGGAAAGGTTTCCTGACAGTCGTGACTTGTTATGGCCAGCAAAGCACTCTACAAATAGTCCTCTTGAATTAGACAGTACATCCATCTTATTTCTTTGAACAGCATGCAAATGCCCTTTCTCTGCTCAGGCGAGGACAAGGTGATGTTCTTGGTTCAACTTTCAAGCCATAGCTTTTGCTTTGGCACACAGTCTGAGAAATGAACAGCACAGAGGTAGAGGAACAATATTCAGAGCCGTGTACAGTGGCTGAAGTATTAGTTAGCCTTTTGGGAAACGTACTGTAATTTAAGTCTTGCAAGATACATCTCTAGAAACTGGGATCATTTGCTAGTCATTTATTTGCTAGTCATAGAATCATAGAATGACCTGAGTTGAAAAGGACCTCCAAGATCATCTAGTTCCAAACCCCCTGCCATGGGCAGGGTTGCCACCCGCTAGATCAGGCTGCCCAGGTCCCCATCCAACCTAGCCTTGAAGGCATCACTTCCTTCAGGTGGGGCAACCTGTTCCAGCACCTCACCACCTGCTGAGTTAAAAATTTTCCCCTAAGATCTAACTTAAATTTTTCAGTCTTGTAGATATGATCCTCTAAGTGCAATGCACTCACCATCATGGTCTTGCACTTCTAAATGAACCATTCTGCTTTCCCAGTTCCTCATCTGCTTGGACTCCCTTCCTTAGGCTTGATGTGCATCCCAGGAGTAGCATCAGGAGGGAAAGATGTCCTTAATCCCAAACACAACACCATTAACAAAACGCTCAAGAGACAGTACAAATCCTAAACCCACCTCTCCTGCAGTCAGATCTTGAGGCAAGCTCTAACCATGATTCAGTGAGTTTTCTTCTAGCCTTCCTGCATTTAAGCTCTGCTTTATTGTCTATTTGGTCCCTCTGTTAGGCTTTCCCAACAGCCACCTCCTTTGGTGTGGTTGGAAGAGGTATTCAAAGACAAAATTCAATGACAAAATCCAGTAAAATACACACGCTCCCATAAGAAAAAGTTTTTCACCTCTGATAGCTTGTTTGCATCTCTAGTAAAACGTATGCTGTAATCTACAAATGAGTTTGCAGTCCGACAAGCGGTGACATTCTTCAGTGAAGGTCACAGTGCTATGTAGAGGCATTGACACTAAACACATTTCATAAACCAAATGGAGTTCACAGTTTGACATAGACATATCCTCAATCTGTCATGCTGTTTTCTGCTTTAACTTGATGGTCAAAATAGCTGGCCAGGTGTGAATAGGGAAGTGATCTA
Source organism: Odontophorus gujanensis (assembly GCA_013399175.1). Classification (NCBI taxonomy): domain Eukaryota; kingdom Metazoa; phylum Chordata; class Aves; order Galliformes; family Odontophoridae; genus Odontophorus; species Odontophorus gujanensis. The sequence goes on from VXAB01013493.1 coordinate 188,225, forward strand.
TGTCTCTTCAATGGCTCTAGTAATTTCCTTGCCCCTTCTCAAGCTCACCTCTGCTCCATGATGGTGGCAATGCTGGTCTCTTGTATGACCTTCTGATCGATGGAGTGACAAGCTATTTCTTTCTCAAGTGAGTCCTAATCTCCTATTATGCCACATGTACACAGGCTACTGTGATAAAGGCTTACAATCTATGACACCTGGTCAAAACAATTATTTTGGTAGTTGTTCCCTATAGATCTGATCTGTGACATGTGGGGTGACTAGACTTGTCTCAGAAGCAAAAGCATTCCTAAAATGAAATATGATTTAGAGGGTGTTGGATGGCATTTGGAATTAGGTAAATGATTCGTTAGAGGTCAGCTTCAGTGCTGTCAGCCTTTCCTTGTGCTCTTGTTCTTGACTTTGAGTGTGTACTTTGTGTACTTTTCTCAGCCCCAAAACATTTCTGAGCAAGTGTTGCCCATTATTTTGTTAGACATGTCCAGCATCACTCAGGATTTGCTGAAAGTACACAAGACAGCATGTATGATGATTTGTACTCTAGATTCTGGATGTCTTGTTTGGTGGTGAGCAAACCACAATGCAGACCTGGTCATATCTATGTGGTCATGCTAAGTCAATCATTCCAGCTCTTGGAGACTTTGATCAGAGACAAGCACTGGCACAAAATCTCAATGTTTGTATTCTGCTTCTATTCAACAAACCATACCTAGAAAAATGATATTGATTACTCTGTCGAAGAGTCTATGGTCCCTCCATACACATTTCTTTGACTACCTCTGTCACACTCTTCCCACAGAAGTTTGCCCTTCTTAAAGTAGTCAGGCTTTGCTAATGGGCAAATCTCCATAGCCTGCTCCAGAATCCTCTTCCCTCTTAAATATCCAGACTCTTTTCAAGTGGTAGTTAGGACCATACTACTGGATCCAGGAGTATATCAAAGTTTATGAGCCTGGATAAGTTTCCCATGTATGTGAAAATGGCTGCATATTGGCATATCTTCTGCTTCCACACTGGTTTGTATGGAAAGAAAGCTTCAGTATGTGGGTCACAAAAGGGTGGGTATATTCTTAGCTCTGCAGCTAAACCTAGATATTGCCAGAATAGCTGGATTTTAGGCAAACCCTTTCGTAGGACCTCGCTTGTGATACCACAAAGTATATCATTTAGATTTACCACCTTACAAACTCTTATATTATAATCTGTAGCTGATATCTCTCCTTCTCTGATGTAACAGACCATCTCTCATTATGGTAACTTCCTCCCTTTTGCCTTCAAGTTAGATAATGCAAGTCCTTTATTCACTTGCATTAGATCTAAAATAGTAAAACTCTGCTGGCTTCCATTTGTTACTTTCAGTTCATCAGCTTGAGAACAAGCTCTATTTATCTGATTACTTTTCCTTACACATCGATCCCTCTTTCCTCTTAGTTATTTTTGTTACTTTTTTTTTAGATACGCTAATCGGGTACTAAGATCCCCAGTGCTATCCAGACTTGATCTTAAGGTCTGTCTTGATGGATATGCTTGTTCTGATGGAAAGAAGCATGTGACTGCTAAAAAAAGGGAGTGAAATTGAGATTTTTAACATTTCCTTTTTCCAGTTGGAGAATATGTTAACATTATTCATAATGCGTTCTCAGAAGCAGTATCTATGTCCATATCTTGATGTTTCTGTGGCCACTTGTTTGTTTGTTTTCATATATTTCCCTGAAGAGAGAGTGTGTTTGAGGCTGGATGATCATTAGAATAATATACTTTATACTCTGCTTTCACTTCTGAGTAAAGTGGTGGAGGATGGTGCAATTGCTCTGCTTATCTCTACTGACTTTTGTGGCACTTTGCTAATTCCTTCTTTTCACTACAAAACACCACTTTCTTGTTCTGTTATCAGTAGACTGCTTCTTACGGTAGACAGCCAGTATCTTTTGATGATAGCTTAACTTAACATGAAAATATTTTACTGCAAGATTTGCAATTAAAACATAATAATTTCTTCCCAGCATGTCATAACATAAGAAGAAAACCAGACCAAAGCCGGGAGGCTGTTAGGTGTGGTATCTCTGAATTACTTAAAAAAGCTGTTGCTCATGTCCATAAAATAGAAGATGAAATTATCTTATCTAAGCGATTCCTAGCAGTTGTCCTACAGAGTTATTGATCTTTGGCCATTCATCTAATGAGCAAACTACACAGTGGACCAAAAGTAGATTTCAGTTTTATGTGTAAGTGCTGTAAATGCTATTTTCAAAGTTAATATATCATTTTTGACATTTTTATAACAGCTTATTTAAAATGTTATTAATGTTTAGAAATGTGATTCAGGGTTTACTTTATGGATGTTTGACTCATTTTAAACCCTCTCTCTTTATCTCTTATCCTCCCTCCCAGTATTCAGACTGTGTGTATAGCGTTTGGAGTTGCTCGCCTCATTTAGGGCTTGTTGCTGTTTTATTTTAATTAATCTTACTTGTTCCTTAAGTCACTTCTGCTACTCTGGTGGAACTTTCTAGATCCTGAAGTGTAAGTCTTCAGAAGTTAAGGACATGGGCAGGATCAGTCTCATAAATGTAGTAACTGGCAAAAGCATGTGCTCAGCAGTGCCCCAGCATAGAACGGCACATGCTGCCCCAGCCTAGGGCTCCCCAGGGAGCTGTTAAAGCCCCACAGCTCCCCTCCAAGCCACAGATCCTCTCCCATTCCCACCTTGCTCTGGAGGAAGCAATTTTGCTTCGTTCCTGGGTTTCAGGGGAATGACAACCCCTCCTTTGTTCTGTGGGTGGCCAGAAGCAAGCTCCAGGCTTCCTGACCCACCTCCTCCTCCAGAGAGAAATAAACATGCAAACGACAGCACACACACACACACACACACACACGCTAGTTTATAGTAGGGGCAGCTGGCGGAGCGTTGTGCTGGGAGGTCTCCTTACACCCTTTAGTTCTTTTGGATTTCTGTGTCGCCTACACCCTCATCTTTGCCTTTGATGGAGTGTGAGTGCAAAGCATCGCCCTGTTCAGTGATCTGGTCTGGCTTCTGAGCAGGGCAAAGTCTTGCTAGGCTGTGGGGCAGGAATCAGATGAGATCTTAGGATCTGGCCAATGGCTTGGGCAGCAGGTGACCCAGTATAGTGAGCATATGCAAGACTGAATTTCTCAGGTTCCAGAAAAATGAGAGGATGCAGCCGTGCTGTATGTACTGGTATGTTGGTTGAACCATCTGTGCTTGGCAGCATTGCAGCAAGAGCTACCAGAAGCATCATGGTGGAGTTCCTGGGGGCTAGAAGAAGAGCATTTAGCAGCAAAGAACTGCATTTCCTGTAAATTCAGCATGCTTGACTCAGGCAGCCCTCCGACATATTCCTCCATGTGGAATCAAACCTCGCAGCACATTCAGGGCACTTTCCAGCAGAGCATGTAAGCATGTGCTTAGTTCATAATGCATGGATGGTCCCAGTGAGCTTTGGGCGTGTGCTAAAATATGGATGAGGATTTGAAGTGCTCCACATCTTGGGACTTGGGCCCCACACAGATCAATCTCAAGACATCATTCAAATTATGGGTTTCCAATTTCATGTGTAGGAAAGGAAAGGAAAGGAAAGGAAAGGAAAGGAAAGGAAAGGAAAGGAAA